>JZLH01S0091885.1:33761-48173 GCA_001188425.1 Eucidaris tribuloides | reverse complement strand
GTGCGTGATATTTCAAATAATACTTAAAAGCACAAAATAAAGACAACATTCTCGTATAAAAATGACAGTTAACGTAAAATACTGAATAGCTTGGAAAGTGTAACGCTCGTAATTTTGTAGTATAAATTTAAAATTGCAGTATTATGGTTAAATCAGTCCAGTGGTTATCTTTATATTACGATAAAGGCATTAATATAATGATCGTTATGTTCCGATTCGGACTTTTGGAATTCACATTAAAAGTTTGTATGCAGTGTTTCAATTAATATGTTGTTATGTCATTCATTGATTGGGATTGGTCAGGGATGTTTTTGTTTGGTGTGCCAGCAAACTATTGCAGCGAGTGTATTGTTTGGGTTGGTCTGATCATTTTTTCCTCAATCATTCGTATAAAGTAAAACAACTTAAAATCTACCGAAGTAGAAAAAAATAGAAACATTAGAAATGATAAATATGTATTGTGAAATTAAGTGATCTGAGAGCAGATAAAACCTTGTGTATTACTTATGGTATAATGTCAAGCGTGCAGACATTTCTATATATCTTTTATTGATTTCTCGGAAATGAAAGCTAGCTGTTCAGAAGGAGCAAATGTTAGGACATTAATAGATGATTTAAAGTTCATCTAAAAACATAATGGGAGAAAATGGCATTTTTAAAACCAAACACCCAAACTATACACTTGTCTTTAAAAAGTGTTGGCCACTTATTATCTGAATATCCAACATTATGCACGTACGCACACACACACACACACACACACACACACACACACACACACACACACACACACACACACACACACACACACACACACACACACACACAAACATACATGCATACATCATCACATACACAAATACAAACATATTCACCATCACATACACACACATACATCCACCATCACGTACACACATACAAACATATCCACCATCACCCACATTCACCATTACACATCCCCCCCACCACACACACACACACATATGCATGTACGATGTGTAATTCGAAGTTTGTGTGAATGTGTGTGCACTCTTGTTTGCCAATCTGTTTTGAGTTGTGAGTTTACTTACACCCACAAAATTAGAAGGTCCAGTCATCTACGGAGCTTCTCATTATACAGTGGAACCCCATTATAAAGAGATCAGACATAACAAAACCCTCTTATAACAAGGTGATTTTCAGGTCCCAACTCTTTAAATTTATTTGTGATTGGACCCTGATACACTGAGGAACCTGATAAAACAAGGGATTTGTCGTGGTTTTCAGGTCCTCGTTATAACGAGGTTCCCCTGTAATGGTTAGTGTGCAATTTGAGGATTCCCAGATATCATGGTATAAGAATAACTGTTGCAGTAATTTCAGAACTTGATTTTTTAGGTCCTCAAATTACCACTTTCTCCTCGTTTCACAGGTGTATGTAAATTCACAATTTGTCAAACTGAATTTACAACCCCCCACCCCCCCCCCCCGTCCCACACAATGCACGCATATGCTAATCCACTTTGAGGAAAAACAGGTAATTTGAAAAGCTCCTCAACAAAATGTGTCGTTAAAATTTTTGCAGAAGGTATTCTGATATCAAATAAAACCTTGTGAATCCACGTCAATTGTAAACTAATTAACAATTGTTTTGAGAAGCTTCTCAAATGACCTGTGTTTCCTACATACATGCACACACACATAAATGAACACATACACCCTTAAAAATAATTTACAATCTAATAAAAAAATGCACCACCACTACAGAGAATACAAAGAAGTTACCAGAGAATAATATCATTTATTGATATTAGTAGGGCAAAAGATACCACCAATATTATGTCATATTACGATATAGCTCTGAAGCACACATACTTCAGTGATAGGAATCACAAAATATAGCAAGTTTGACAAATGAAATCATACAATCACTGTTAATAATGTCTCTAATATTATACAAGTCCATATTTCATATACCAACCTTCATATGTATATAGAAAGTAGATACATGAATTCAATATCTTACAATCACAGTATATACATAAAGTCATGAGGAATTATTATGCATGATGAAGGTATAACTATATCATCACATGTTTAAATGATTTGATAATTTTATTTCCCACAGGCCAAGATAACCTATCAAACAGATCAAGTTTCCCGTTTATATCTCTTGTACACAATTTCTGAAAATATTACATCAAAATGTGGAAAATAGTGTAAATAACTAATAAACGAATGACTGAATAATAAATTTGAATACATCATAAGATAAAATACATCCTTTATCTCAAAATAGTTGGAGGTGCACAGATTAAAACACACAGCTTACGGCCAGAAGGGCTCTACTGCATCGTAGAGAATACTACATTTGTGCCTATTTGGCACAAATAGTTGATGATATATTGAGTATATATAACAAGATGGAACCTCATAAAATGTTAGAAAACTCAAATCTATAGAATGGGATGGATTAAGTGTGCTTGGAGCTAAATTGATATTTACAAACTAATCAGTAAAGAAAGTAAATGGAACCTAACCACGATTTGGGAACGATAACACAAATAATACAGGTACATATACAAACAATTATGTTTGATTTTTAAATATGAATACAAAAGGACATATAAATTGGATATCAAGTGGCATTTAAAGATATTTCCTCTGAAATATTTTGGTAACATCATTTGTTGAACGAACTGACTACACAAATCAGACCACAGTCCTTGGCTATAGACATTACCACTTCATCATCCAGCGTTTAAATTGATTATGCATGCATCTGTTGATAGACGTGATATATATATATGTCATTTAGATATATAAGATCACAACGTGACTAATTCATTTTATCTTGGACCGAATGAAAATTGATCTGCGTTCAGATGACCAGTCAATACGAAAAACAGAAACTAGATTCTTTTCCCTTTCCGTTGATGAGTAATTGCTTAAGAACTAGATTACAAAACAATGACTTGGGTCAACGAAATTAAATGTGAGTAATGTTTTGTGAACTGTACATATGTGGTGAGCGTTGAAATTTTTGTTTCCATATCTCCACTTTTAATTCCTCAAGGAGTAATACATGAAAGCTGTCTTTTGAGAATGTGACAGAAATGTATAAGATCTATGAAATAACCCCCATTTGTCACATGCCCCCACTCCCCCCTCCCCCCCCCCAAAAAAAAACACATGAAGAGACACAGGGAAATAAACATACAAAACATTTCGGGAAATGTACAAATTTACAAAGTAATGCTAAATGAAATTATGAATACTAACGTAACAAAGGTTGTCCCCCATCCCCCCTCCCCCTGCCAAAAAGTGTAATTTGCATAAACCTGCAAGTCCCATAACATCTCTGGCTCGGAACCAAGGCTACGAAGAAAACATTCTCCAGGCGAGTACCACAGCCAGCAATTGCCTCACGCAGCAAGCCAGGGAAAACAAAAGCCATGTCGACACGCATTCCACATCGTCGAGCCTCGCCGAGAGAGCCACGTGACATTTTGGGTTGAGCTGGCTTTGTGGTTGTGTTGCGTAGCCACGGCATTGTAATGTACACGGCGCAGTTTTGGAGCAGGTATGGCATTTGATTGGAATGTTGATGTCATGCTGTGAAGTGGGGGCTCGGGTTTTAGGGTTTAAATGAACGGCTTGAGGGTAGTTACGTATGATACATACATGTACGAGTGTGAAACATACACAACTATAATGCACATACAGTGATATCATTGCATTATGTATATGGAATTAATGTTTGTTAACACATCTGTTTTGATATGTACAAAATTTGTGGCCCACGTTATTTGAAAAAAAAGAACAATAACACTGCAACACTAAGGATACAATCAATACAGTTGTTTTACTTGTATGTAATACATATTAACATGTTAACCCACTAAGATATGTGTAAGCAAATTATGTAACTTGAAAATTGATTAAAAATTCTTGCTAATACTGCAAAACTCAATGTAAGTGACCAATTCCTGATAACATTTCATAACAACATTACCCGAGTAGTATGCCAAAGAAAAATATACTGTTTTTTTAGTAATTTTAAAGTAATATGCTACAAATTTATAAGTAAGTTGTAATCTGTTAGTCGTGAATTAAACAAGAATATACTTAAGCAAGACCATACTATACCTGCAGTAGATGGAAGAGAGTAGCATGTTCAAGATCCTTTAAATCCACCTACTGTACCTTCTAACTATTTTTATTGTAGCATATATCTACTAAAAAAAACCCAAAATTGTCCTTGCAATATATGTCTGTCATCAACACCATTAATACTGTGTATCATACACTTCATATTTTCAAAAAATATATAACCACAAACTTGAGCAGTGATCGTTGCGTCAGCGCAAGAACGCCCATAGACGCGCTTGATTAAAAAACCCGTCAGTGCAGAAAGGCCCTTACCAGGCCCTTATGGAACGTGCGCGCCATTGCGCAAAGACCATAACGGAACATGCGCATGACCGCAGTATAATGCCGTTAGTATACACGCGCACATGTTAATGTAAGGGCCTTTCTGCACTGACCAGTGTTTTAATCAAGCGCGTCTAAGGGCATTCTTGCGCTGACGCGACGTGATGTATAATTTCAGTCAATTTCTTGAACAAGGGTTCAAAGCCTGTGACTGGGCCATACACACAGATCCCTGATGCATATCAAACAGAAACATTTACTCACTTGCATATTTGTTGCCCGTTTGTTGATTTGAACAAACGGATAGCACATATCCTACTACTAAGTTAATTAGTGTGATATTTCCCTTCTGTAACGGAAGCATAATTTCATAGTTAGGTCTTGACTAGTGTATCATAAATGCTATAACCATCACATTAAATTTCATGCTGTAACTGCTCGAACCAATACAGATTTTAATGGGAAACTCCACGCTATCAAAAGTCTGCAATATTAGTCAATAAAAAATCACCATCTGTGCACATGCACATATATCAAATGAGCACCCATTCCTTTTTAATAACAAGGAATGTATGACCCAAACTTTGAAAATTACTATCTTGATTTACAAAGGAATGTTAGTTTGGTGGCCAATTTGTCACATAACCCTTTGCTTGCGGGAACCAGGTGGGCCCTGTGCAAAATCTATGGATATTAACAGAATGTCGTAGACAGCGGGTAAACAATTTGACGTTATAAAGCTTCTCATTTCCTGAAATTTCTGCGCAGTAAAATCAATCCAATTAACTAGTGCATAAGATACTGGAATCTGGAAATCACAATGAATGATCAAAACTGTACAGGAGTCAAAAAAGTTCTTATCTGAGCAGAATGATTTCCCATTGCTATTCTGATGGTCTGTAGCTTTCCTGATAGTTATGAAGACTTCTACAAGAAGATGACATCAGAGGGGATTAACGAGATGACTTTTCCTGTGATGATGGTGAGTTGAGCGTCTTTCAGAAAGAAATCAAATTTTCCTTCTCCTGGGTGTACTCCAGTTGTCCCACTTTCTTTGTGATCTATAAAAACAGATATAAATGAAGAAAAGCAACATGAACAAAGTAGAAATAGCATTGATTTTCACTTTTTTAAAAGCATTTAATACAATTTTTTCATAGCTTCATGTTCAGATTTTATTTGCAATACTAGTAGTAGCATGGAAGATGATGTAGCTCAGATTTTTAAACTGGAAATATTATTATTAACAATTATATGATTTTGAATATAAGAAATTCAGTGACTACCATTGGAATGGTGTGAATGGTTTCTTTTGATGACCAGTGTAATTAATAATGTTACAAAAAAGCTTTGTACTGCCATAACCCACCCTTCCATCAAAATATCTGTGACCATCTTTTTTTAAATTTTCAAATATGCTAATATGATTGTAGCGAATGAAGCTGTTCTAAAACTGCTTCTTCTCATAAAATTTAAGCAAACTGTGAATGATTTTTTTTTAAATGGTTGTAATTTGAGTGATAAAGATCCTTGAAAATTGTGTCTGCTGAACTTCTTGAACATGTGAACAATTTGAATGCAGTTTAAAGATTGTGTCAGGGATGTGCAAGTCCATTACTTCCCTTCATTATCAATACCAAACGGTAGTTTAGTACGTACAAATGGTGTGTTGAAAGTTTGAGATTCATACGTCATGAATTTGTTGTTTTATGAGAAAAACTAATAACGACATGCTACCAGAATGTTGTTCTTTCCGTGAGTTTCAATTTTGCTCAAACTGCGAATCGCGGTTATGTGTATCGTCGCAAGAACAGCGGAGCTCACTGATTGGTTAAACGGCTAACCTCCGCACGACCTTTGGCTAACGGCTGATCGGACAATTTTGGAACGGCACGTGCACGTTTGACGTCGCAGATTTTTTGAAATTGCTTCTGAGTAATTTGAAAAAGGATGAATTTTAACCGTCCAGATTTTCACCAAAACTCAATATTTTACCCCAAGTCTCTATGAGAGGTGTTTATTTATATTAATCTTCACATTGGATATGATTTCAGCTGATTTCATTCATTGAGGTGTTTTTTGACGTGCAAATGAATGACACAATCTTTAACACAGGACAAGAAACATACAAACAAGCCAACAAAAAAAAATCCTGACCTACCTACTCTGTATTTCAGTTGTTGTTACCCAACACATTTTTTAGGCCTCAGCCATGAAAGAAGAATCTAGAATTATAATCTTATATTTGACCAAAATGCCAGTTAATCCACTTTGCCTCTCAATGGCTCATTGTGGTTATGCGATGACTGCCCTGTAAAAGGTTAGTGACATGATTGGAAACACTTGAAAATGCCTCGAGAACCAAATGAGTTGAAACATATACCAACTATACACTAGCACGAGTGGATCTTCCACCTGGGAGGATTTGTCTGTAATTTGTTTACTTAAGGAGTATCAAGCATAAACATAGGAGTATCTTAATTTTATCTGGGGACGATAAAAATAAGCCCCATAGAGAGCCACACAGCAGGTTTCCGTACTACCAGTGATATTGACATTGTTTATTTTAGAATGAGTCAACATTTGACTACAAGATTTTCACAAGAGAATCCTTGCATAGTTTACTTGATTCTAGAGTAGTTTTAGCCCAAGTTAGGACTACCCCCAATCATGTCATTTACCTTTAACTAATGCAAATTTAAGTTGGACATTTCCATCATTTTTTTAATTTTTTGATTGATACGTTACCTTTTTATCTTTTGGGGTGGCACTTCCAAAATCAATGAGCTGTAAAAAAAAAAATGAAAAGAATGCAGGATTACAGTGATTGGTTTATTTCAAGGCAAGTCAAATTTTCCACACAAATTTGTAAAATGTGGGCTATGGTAATGACCCATTATTAGACCCAGAATTGGATAGGAATCCCATTTTAACAAATACGCTTCAAGTATTCAGTTGTCAATCCTCAACAGCAGTATTACATAATATTTCCTATGATATCACTGACCCATTACAAGCAAGGAATGAGGCTGGACTTGACTGTGGGAGTAGATATATATCAGTTTAAATACCTCTAAATATCTCTGAATATTTTGGCAAATTTTGTATCATGGAAAATCAATATTCTGACACAAATTGCTGGTTGCAGTATGCTCAGGATGAAACAAGGAATGCAGTTTAAGTAGAAGGAATTCAATTATTAAGCGAACAAGAAAAAATATATAAATTAGTATATCAACTAATTTGATTAAATTTGAAAAAATTAGTATTGTGTAAAAAAATGTACTGATACATGGAAGAACATGCCATCTATGAACCTTTAGCAAAGTATAGGAGCTAGAAACTTAGTTACAGTGGAAGTATAGTGACCATGAGACGAGACAAAATCTCCTAGCATAAACACACAATAAGCTGACCATTGGTTTTTCAAATTCCGGGTAATTACTGATCTTCAGATTTCACAGACACATCCTCCATAATACAGGGTGGCCGCCAGAATGAATGCTAGCGAGTATAATATGCGGCTAATTTCTTCACCATTATTGGCAAAATGTCATTAATTTTTATTTCGTTGGTTAGAACATTCTTTTTCCAATAAAATGTTACCAAGATCATTGATTTTGAGTAAGGCGTTTTGATTCTAGGGCCATTTTTCCGGAAGCAATGCAATTTCCCAAATTCGCCAATTTTTCTACAGCGGCGGTCATCGGAACGCCTAGAAGCCTGGAATGCCCTCGCTTTCATAAAGAAGACGATGCTAGCTACACCTCCATTGTCATCGCGGTTTGTCTGGTATGCGGGCTGGTATGGCAAACTCAGAGGCCACAATATCCAGGCGTTCCGATGACCGCCGCTGTAGAAAACTTGGCGAATTTGGGAAATTGCATTGCCTCCGAAAAATGGCCCTAGAATCAAAACGCCTTACTCAAAATCAATGATCTTGGTATCATTTTATTGGAAAAAGAATGTTCTAATCAACAAAATAAAAATTAATGACATTTTGCCAATAATGGTGAAGAAATTAGCGATCATACTCATAGCATTCTTTCTGGGCCACCCTGTATAGTCTGACGGCATGAGTGATGGTTTGCAGTAAAGCAAGAGGGGTGCAAATGAGATTCTCTGCATTTAAATTGTGACTGACCTAAATTAACCGAAATTGACTTACATGATTACATGATTACATTTTGAAATATATAAAAATATGCAATGGACATTGTGTAGCATGCTCGCCAAGTCAAGTTTTGATGTTATGACAATAAAATGTAGTTTTCATAGTGTTAAAGTGATAGGCTAACATTGTGGAGCTTCAATGTAAAATTTTTTCAAATTTTGATATCTGAACTACATAGTAGTGTTCATATGGACAAATAAACACCCTAGAATAAAAAAAGTTTGGAAAGTTACACTGCCAATGGCAAGTTATGCATGAATAAACAATTAAAACTCGGGGCGAGTTTTAATAGCGTAGGTGTACACACAGTAAGTCTATGGGAGAAAATGGGCAGGTGAATCCGATCAACTTACGATTTTCACTTTTTTAAAGCACTAAATATTCATTTTGAAATACAATTTTTTCAGGGCAACATTTTCAGACCTTATCAAAGACAATGGTAGCATGGGGAATCATGTAGCTCAGATTTTTTTAACTGTGGTAAATGTTAGCCAATACCTTTAATGAAATAGTAAGAATGACAATACACCTGATTTCTACAACTGTTGTATCAATACTTATGCAGGACTCAAGTCTAAAGAAAAAAATATGCAAGGGACACTGCGTAACATGCTCGCCAAGTCAAGTTTTGATGTTATGACAACAAATGTAGTTCTCATAGTGTTAATGAAATAGTAAGAATAACAATACATCTGATTTTTACAACTGTTGTATCAAAACTTATGCAGGACTCATGTCTAAAGAAATAGGTAAGTAAATGTAACAAATTTTATTCTTTTTTTAACAGTGCTTTCTTCTAGTTTGAAGATAAGCTAACAAATTCTGATTTATTAACTTAACAATAATGAAATCTGACCCTAGTCCAGACATTTCATTTGTATATCCAGTCACTGAAAAAGCTCTTTAGCTAACTTGCCACTAAACACAACAATGTGTAAAAAAGAAAAGAAAAACAAAACAAAAAACAAAACAAAACAAAAAACAGAAAAGAATCCTTTCTGATCAAAGTTGGATTAAATCATATCAATATCTTACTAGTCCAATAGCAGGTGCAGCTTTTGGGGTAGCGGGCTTCAAGCTACTAGACTCCTTTGCAGGATTAGGAATGTTTGTTCTGCTTTGTAATACTGTGGCTGGGTTTGGTGTTTTGCTGTTGGATACTAAGCAGTCTGGTGAGGAGCCTAAGGGGTCAGCCAATCCATCCAACGTCTTCTCATCATCCTTTGGAGGGTCTGGGGATAACTGGAGTTGAGGGGGAGTTTTCAGCGGGCTGATGAAGAGAGACGTAGGTTTTAGGTTGTCACTGGTATTCTGAGCTGACAGGGCAGATTGTGGTCTAGGTATATGAAAATACAATAAAGTGAAATTATTTCAATATGAACAGACATCTACTACATCATCGCAGGTTTTAGTTTGCATGCCTTCAAATTCCTATGTACAAACATGACGGACCAAAATGTGTGTAGATTGCATTAATTGCACAAGTTGATGATCTAGTCATACAGAAAAATATGCTGTATTTTAAATTTTTTTCAACCAAAGATTAAATATGTGGTGTTTAATGTCTTTTAACCAATTGGAGACAATTTGATTTAAACATGCATTCTCCATACATCCCTACTGGAGATCTCTCATTCTTAGTCTATAACGGGTTAAATCTCCTGAAGAATCTGATTCCTTTCCACCACACCCCCCCAAAAAACCCCAGCTAAACACCATAAATAAACCTTTTGCTTGCCAATTTACATCATAATGAACTTAATATTTCATATCCGTCATAATGATATTTGTTAAATTTACCTACTGCTCTCATTCTAAACACAAGAACCTGTTATTAACTCTTTGCACGCGAATGTTGCAATTTTGCACATTCATACAATTAAATTCAATTATAAAATAGCTATATCATTTCAAGCATGGTAATTGGTCAAAACACGTCACGTGGCATTTAACTTTTTTCGCGCACTGCACGGGAGTGCAGATGGTGCGCAAAAAAGATTGACATTGCACGCTCGTGATAATTATGTCGCGAGGTCGTGCGAAAGCCGCCATGGGGAGCACAAAATTTTGTTCGTGGTCAGGTATTTATGAGTAGATTTAGACGTAATAGTCCTACTCAAGTTTGCAGCAAGACTTCAAATCTCATGGACATAATGAGAAAAATTGTAGATCTAGTAGCCGTTTGTTTTTATTTTTATTGATAAAAAATCGTGTGGCTATTTTATAAAACAAATAATGCACGTGCCCTGTTGTGTATCAATGTAAATGCAGTGCACACTCGGTGTCTTTAGATGGTGCGCACTGTGCACTCGCCTAACAGCTCGTGCGCCAAGGTGGCACCGATCTAAAGACACCTCGCGTGCACTGCATTTATACGAATACACGCTGGCTCATGCGTTATTTGTATACTATCGTAAATTAGTTTTCTCTGTTACGTTTGTACTAGAAAAGCTAACAAATGGCCATAATGCTTAAGTGACATCAATAGAATAATTACCAGTATCAATGATGCAATAAGGAAAGAGATTTAAAGAAAATATCAAAATAACAATCATCATTATCATGTCCTCAGAAATAATTCAGCGTTAAAAAACCTAGTAAGAATAATCATCAACATAACATAATGCAAAATTCCCTGTGCAGTTATTTTGTTATGATAGTGCTTTATAATCTGTGACATGTACACTTTTCTTGACCCATGGAGGTGAAGGTTACCTTTATATTGAGATAATCACAATATTACACATCACACCCACCCCCACTGACCACTTCAACAGAAACAATAAATATTAAAAGTACAGTTCAATATCACTGCACATATTTTTGTTATTAGCTGAACTGAGTGTATATTAAGCGACCCAGCTTTTACCTGGACATGGCTGGCTTTACTTGCGAACCAGATACTGATTCCGTTCTACTGCCACGGGGCTTGATGCCTGTACTAGCCCGTCGTTGGGGAGTTGGGATGCTGGAACGTCGCCTGGCCGAGGGTGGGCCGACGGAGCTGGCGGGGTTGGGTATGCTGGACTGCCTGGCACGGGGAGTCTGTACAGGTGTGGAGGGCCTTGGAATACTGGCGGCAATGGAACTTCTCCTGGAATGGTGATTTAAAGACAGAGTTATTGATTTACAGAGGTTACCATTTTTGTTCAGATTTGATCCACTGCAAAGAAAAAGGTAAAGTACAATGTTCAACATTTGGGTTCCATACAATCTCCAATTTTCAAAATATTAATGATAGACTGAGGTCACTTGCTAAAGTTGCGTGTGTAGCATATTCTGGATATCAGGCACTGGCTGAAGCTTTCACCCACTAATTATTAAATTGCTGAAGTGAACTTCACCTCTTTCTGTAGCTGAGGCCTATTTCGGCCTACTTAGTTCCAGCTCTTACTTTATCGTTTTGTTTCTGACCATGTACAAGCTTTGATTAGCAGGAAATATATGTTCACTTAATGATACACGACTACTGTCTGGCAACCAGCCTAGTGTAATGATCACGTAAATTCAAATTGATAAACGTGTCGTAACGAAGCGTTTATTCAAATGGAGTTTCAATGGTTATTTTCACTAAACTGACTCTTCTGCCACAAGGTCTTGTGAGAGGTTTAGATAAATGTGAATGGTTACATTGTGAATGATTTTAGCCCCTTTCCCGGATTGAGCTCATTTCAGCGAATGCAAATCATGAACACCATCCTTAATGAGAATCAGAAAGATAAACTGAAATATACAATAATTTTGATTATCAGTATGGGTGCATGCTCAAGTCAGGAGAATCTCTCACACATGGGAAAATTCTCCAATTTGGGATATTAGAATTGGGAACCAAACAGAAGATTCTCTCAAATATGGATTTTTTTGGGGGGGAAATTTCCTCTTTCTAGCTTAAGAACAGAGAAATGTGAAAGAGGTCACGGAATTTGGGGTTGAGATCTTTTCGTTTTGTCGAGTTCTTGCAAAAAATATTGGGGGAAAGGGGAGGGGATTTTGTTAATTTCAAAATACCTTTCATGAGTAAGCCCTTGAGACAGACAAATTTGTTGTGTAGCTTTCTACGGAATTAATTTCACTTGGGGCATGAGAGAAATAAAGTGCTGGTATGTTCATGCTTGATTCTCCCTAAGTAAACAAATTCAAGACAAATCCTACCAGCCAGGAGATACACTCCAGCTGGTGTATAGACTGGTATATCTTTCAACCACTTTGGTTCGAGAGGCATGTTTTATATCTCCCAATCATGTCACTGCCCTTTAGTTTGTCATCAGCAAAATATGTACAGATAAATATTGGAACATGAACCAATGTCATGTGGACAATATTCTATGGCACATCTGTGAGGGAAAACTGGAATGGTCACTGATTGATTTTCAATTTCTAAAAGCACTTAATGATCATTATGAACTGCAAATTTTTAATGGCTTTTTTTTTAGACCTTATTAGAGATACTAGTAGCATGAAGAATCATATAGCTCAGATTTTCAAACCTTGAAATGTTGTTTAAATTTTGCTTTTAAGTCATACATAGACCACCGTGGTAAGTTCAAATTTACTTCAAAACTCCATTATGAATATGGATATTACAATTCAATTAATACCTTGGTGTAGCAATAGACTTGGCTGGGGTTCTGGGTGTGGCTGTCTCATTTGACAGGAGTCTCTTTGGTATAACCTTCTTCTCCTGGCAGACTGGGGTACAGGGCGTGGCCGCACGGGGTGTGGAAGGCTTCCTCTGGCCTGAAATTTACAAGAACAGAAATGCAAATGACAATTGAAAATTGGAATATTTACAGCCTGAATGGAGTCAATTTTGCTGTACGGGTCAAAAACATGGGACAGTCACTATGAAAATGGAAGCTCGTATTGATGGTGCTTATACACAACTACTGTGTAGAACTCTGAACATTTCCTGGAAAGACCACATTCCAAACACAGCAGTATACAACAAATTATTTGTCATAAAGCAAATACATCTACACTTTGCAGGCCACTGCATGCGCTCTGTTGATCAACCAATTTTGAAGTTGATTTGTTGGTCACCAACAGGAGGGTCTGCCAAAAGAGGTACAAAATCACTGACTGACTATTTCATAAGATATCAGTCTGGAACTAACAGAAATTTCTAAATTCATGCTAGATAGAGTACTCTGGGCAAACCAAGTTGCTTGTGCGTCTTCCACTCTGTCTACAGACGGCCGATGATGATGATGATGATAAAATGCAAAGAATAGTTTTCACCCAGTAGAGATAATTTCAATATTAACACATGCAGTCTCCATAGACCCCAGCCTGATATATATCGTTCTAAGTCTGCAACGGGTCAACAAATTCCTGAACTTACTGGTCAGGTGTCCGGGGAGCTGCTGGAGATCCCGGGGGAAATGGGGAGGGGTCTAGGGGGCAGGTATCTGATGCAGTGTTTGTACACTAACACTTACACATTTTCGAAATTCCCTGACTTTCCAGAGCAGAAAACTGTAATTTCCATGACCATTTTTACATATTTAAAGTGTGTCAAAATACATCATCACAATACTAGCAAACTCCCAATCAAGGGTCATTTTGAATTTTATTTTCACTGACTTTCCAGAAGAATTGATAAATTCCATGACTTTACATAACTTTTTTGCCTCTGGAAAAAGCATTTTCAAATTACCTGACCCATATGAACCCTGCTGATGCTACTACATGTAAGTTTTCATGCATTTGCTGCAGTAAGAAAGACCATCTGGAATAGGAGTTTCTGAACTTACATTTAAAATGTAACACAGAAAATAACATATTTACTAGTAAAAGTGTAATATCTTATATGTTGTTAGTTTAGT
>JZLH01S0091885.1:19694-33342 GCA_001188425.1 Eucidaris tribuloides | reverse complement strand
TGGTACGCCTCACTTGAGGTAGACCCTCATTACATATGAAGATTGCAAAACCTGCCACTCAAGGAGCCCAGGGTTGGAAATAAAGCTTATATAAATTAGCTAATTAATCAATTTATGTATTTCTAAATTCACGGATTGATTGATTCATTCATGCATTAATCAAATTCTTGTATGTCATTATTAAGCTATTAATTAATTCATTTGTATATATTTATTTCTTTTAATTTTATCTTTTTCTACTTTAAAGTCTGAATTTAATGATACTACATGTGTTATGTTCGTACATTCAATATTACAAAATCTGAGGGCTCTGTTTTTTTTGTTCTGAGGGCTATATTGTCCTGGGTGTGACGCTCACCTGAGCTTGGTGCAACCTCTCTGTGGTGCCCCTAGAGAGCACATGATTGTCATTAATTGTTACTTAGCTTTGGCCCTTGGGATCCTACCTCTATGCCACTTGAACCATTTGTATATAACATTTATACGTCACCTTGTCCTACAGCTGATTCCTGCCCATGGACCCCCATGAGGACCAAGTGTACCATTTGAGCAACTTTGAGTCCCCTTACCCTAAGTATGATTCCTATCAAGTTTGGTTTAAATTTAATCATGCATATTAAGAAGGAAAATTAAAATATGAATCATCTTCCCCCCCCCCCCCGAAAAAAAAAAAGAAATCTGTCACCCCCTCAGAGTGCTAATGGAGTCACAACATGACTTGGATAAACTATGTCTGGAACTATAAAGTTGTTTGAAACTTGTCTGATTTGGGTGTTTTGTGGGTTCTGTCCCTGGGCCCCCATGGTGCCCAAGCGTACATTTGAAGATCATGGAATTCCCTTCCACTGAGGATCATCCTGCCAAGTTTTTTTTGTAATAGCTGAAATCCCAATCATGTGTGTTAAAGACATTATCATGTAATAAGTTTTGCCCAATGTATGATAAATGATGGGCATTTGGCTTGGGTGATAAAGGTTTGCCTTAGACAACAAAGGCCCTTTCTTTCCAAAAATGATCAAAGTCTGTAATTTTTTTCTACAGGTGAAGGATACCAAAAATAATATACAGTAAATTACAATATGTCCATTGAAAACTTATTGATTTTTATTTCAGCTAACCTGAGCTAGGTTCAGGTGTACTGGAAGTGGAAAGAAGCATATACTTTTTTATCTTATACAAGGCCGGGGGTGGGAGGGGGGGGGGGGGTTGAGACTTTTTGTCGGTTTGACATCAAGGTAATCATCTATCAGCAAATGATTGTCAAAACTGAACCATTACATTTACATTTCCGGGGGGGGCTTCATGCAACTTTCACTGTTGTGTGGAAATCAGGTAATTATATTCGAGAGCAAATTGTCACAACTGAAACCATATATTTCACTCAGGGAGGTGGGCTTGATGAACCTTTCTGTTGTGTGAATCAGGTTAACTATTATGGGCAATATTGTCACAAACTGAAACCATATATTCCATTCAGACCATTTATTCTGATGTCATCCTTTGTGAAATGTATATATCATTCCATCAATGAATGAAAAATGCCAAAACCTGTCAATCTGGGACAGACATCACCTGACAATAACTAAATATTTAACTATCAACACACACCTGGTTTTGTCTGAGGTGAAGCCATCTTAGAAACTCCGGAGGGGGCGGGTATGTTGGCAGGAGCCGGCTGGGTTCCAAAGGTCATGGTGGCCTTCATGGGCTGGAGTTTGCTGACTCCACCAGCCGCTCCTCCGCTCTTCAGTCCTTGCCTGTTCACTACCGTCGGCTTCACCAGGCTGAGCTTCTTGGCAGGTGCCTTCAGTGCTGGGGCTTTATCTGATGCAAGAAGTATAGTGAAGAGGAATGAGACTTTGATTGAGATACTTAGAGCCACTCTTTATGATTGTGGAAAACCCATTTTAAAATATTTTCAAACTTTGATATCTGACCTACATGATAGTGGTTGAAGGGACAAATAAACACCCAAGAACAAAAAATTAGACAGTTATGCTGTCACTATAGCAAAATATGTACAGGCACATGAATGAATAATGTCGTGAAGACAAAAATTCTATAACACAGTAATCTATGGAGAAAACTGGAATGGTCACTCATAGATTTCTACTTTTTGACATTACTTCAAAATGGTTTTAAGAGAAAATGTATTTTACCTTGAAAAAAATAATCACAATATTTTCTTACTTTGGATGATGAAAAAACATAATAAAGATCACAAAAATAGGGACAGTGATTTTCCGTTTTCAGGTAAATCGAAATGGAAAATCCACTTCGGTTGTTTACTTTTCATGTAAAAATTCATGGACTTCACCTTTGCAAAATGGAATTCATGTTTTTGCTGTGTATATTTTCTATGACAAAACAGAATTTCCATTTTAAGGTCAAGTTGAAACGGAATTACAGGTTTTCAGAAACGGAAACTCACTGTCTCTACAAAAAAGTATATTTGGCAACTCTGATTGTGGGTTGCCTAATTTATTTCAGAAACCATAGTAAAGAGTCCCTTGCTATTCAGCTTACTTTTTTGGCACTGGTAATGTGACTTATTGAAGGGATACTGGTACAAATTGACTGAAAGAAACTTGAGTCAAGTGTAACTTTGAGTCCAGTACTAAATAGGTTGCAGACTACAGATATCAAGGGGGGGGGGGGTTCTCATTCATGGCTTCTCTCACATCACACATTACAGGCATGTGCATCAAATATTTTACATTCATGCACATAACCATTGAGATGAAAAGAGACAGGTAGAGAATTCAGATAAACAAACCTGATTTAGTTGCTGTTGTATTATTACTGGGCTGAGGAGCTGAGGGTTTATTTCCGTTTTCTCGGCTAAAGCCGGGCTTTCTCAATCCGGTATGTTTTGGGCTAGCCTGCAGACATGAAATGAAACAATGAGAAAGCATTTGGGTATATCAAAAGCGATGAGTGACTTACAACTGAAGAGATATTTTTTTTATAATCATGCCACAATTTCCATCCCACCATAAAAACATGCTGTACTTTACCTGGGCCTGCATCCTTCATTTAAACAGAACAAAACCTGCTAAGTTTGAGAGAATCCTTTAAAGTTTTCATATCAAAGGGTTGAAAATATAAATCTTCCCATTTTTGCTCAGCCCCCCCCCAAAAAAACCCCACAAGTTTTTACCCCCCCCCCAATCAGGAGCTAAACAGGGACCATGAAACAAAGCATGAACAACATTTCTTCCTTTTCTTGAAAGTGTTATGACAGTTCCAGAACTTGAACTTTTCAAGCTGACCCCTATTTTCCCCTTGAGGACAAAACCCACCACCCACCACCCTCCTCCCACATCAGTACATCCATCGTTTGCCCAAGTTTAATTCTCATCTCCATGCAAATGATTACCTGTGTGTTTGGCGGTGGACAGATACATATATTTTGAAAACTTTATGGCTGAACTGCAATCCAGTGATCTGACCTCCGATGAAGGAAGAACATATCGCAAAATCTCAACAACAAAAATAAAAGCAATAACTGTAGTTAAAAAATAATAAAGTAGCTTAGCTAGGATACACTAACAAATGATAGCATTTGTAATTTTACATTTCATTGTCAAGTTTTTGAAGACGATGAATCCTCTGGATGCACTAATCTTCAACTTACGGGTATGTGTAGATGACAAATTGATGATGTAAAGATGGTGGAATTTCTTGACTACATGTACAGTCGAACCTGTCATAGCGGCCACCTGTTTATAGCAGCCAACCTGTCTATAGTGACCACATAAATGATTCCGTAGAAGACAAATCATGTGTTAAAGAACCTGTCTATAGCAGCCACCTGTCTATTAAGGCCACATTTTTTGTTTCCCTTGGGTGGCCTCTATAGACAGGTTTCACTGTATGTGGAAGGTAACTCAGGATACAGCCAAAATGAAAAAAGTTAAGGAACAAAATAAACATGAGATTATGTTTACACAGTCACATACCAGCCTCTTGACTGTAGGTTTGCGAATTCCAGTTGAAGGGTTACCACCTTCATTTCCACCTGTCTCAGTACATCCACTGGTGAGTCTGTTTCCACTGCTTGAAGGGGCGATGCTATTTGGAATGCCCGTCACCTTGCCTCTGCTTACGGGCTGGGGTCTCCGTAGCCCCCTGGTGGGAAGACGCGACCCTCTCCCGTTGGCCGGGGCTGGCTGCTGCGGAGGCCTTGGCTGTGATAACTTGGATGCTGCTCTATTTTGCTGCGTGACTTTGCCATTCTCTGGAGAGCTCTCTATTGTTGGATATGGGCTGGACTGATTCGTGGCTATGGTGTAGGTGCTGCGCCTCACGGGGCATCGCAGGTCACGCTTGACCTCCCGTTTGAAGCGTTCTAAGTCTGCCTTGTCCGCAGTCTGCTTCATATTGTTTTTAGATTTTGAGGCATCATCGGTGCACTCTTCCTGTATTGTCTCACAAAACGCAGAATCCTTACTACAAGTAGAATCGTCGGCACTCGTTTTCCCGACACTTCGACCATCAGAATGAACGCTAGTTACAGAAGACGCAGATGAAGAGCTATCCTTCGCTGACTTCTGCTCCAGCTCTAGAGCAATGGCCCATGCTTCTTTGAATAAGGCAGCGTACTGTTCTGGATTTGGTGGGCTCATGGACTTGCGTTCGGCGATCACCAATTCTGCCTTGGTGGCCACGCACTGTTCTTTGAAGCCCACCGGACCGAGAAAAACCTCATCCTCATCTTCATCGTCTTCTGCTTCTTCTATTTCAATTATCCGTTCAGGTGGACTAACACAAATGAAAATTTGAAAAGAAACAAATTCAGTACAGAATAATGAACTGATTAGTGATTAGACAACAAATACAAAGATAGTTTACATAGCCAGTAAACACGGGGGCAATAATGTAGAGAGGAATGTATTGAAATTCTCTGGACACAAGTCTAGAAATAACGCAGAGAGAATTGGAAAAATAGTGATAATGGCCAAGTCTATGGATTGCGAAGACATTTGGAGAGAGAAAACATTCTACAAGATGAAAAACAAGAAAACAATGTATGACAGCTGCCTAATATCAAAGTGGCAACTGTCAAAACAATGACCAATGGTGATAAAAATTGGCAATAAACACACACACTTCTACCCATAGCCATTTGAAAATGTCAAACCTTGGCTTCAAAAGTAGGGTATGTCGGTATTTCGTTTTTTAATGATATTTTATTTTGTCTGTATTCCCGGTATTACCATTGAAAAAATATCGTGATATCGACTTTTTCCGATATCCTGTTTTTCTCCGATATTTTCTTCCATATATCGACAAAGTAACAACATCCATTTACAATTCATAACTTTCCTTCCACAATAAATTGCCTCCGAAAGAGATATTTCTTTGATTATTCAAGCAGAATTTGCCGATTGCGGACTGCTGTCACATGTACAGACTGTCGTATGTCGCAACTCAATTCTTGCCGCCTCTCGCTCGCCACGGAAAGATTTGCGGCCTTTGTCCTTTCCTGTCAGTTACCGTTGAGGGCGTATGTCATAAACCAGCTCTGAGATGGCGGATATATCCGACAGCGCAGGTTTGCGATCTCATATTTTTCTTGTGTGCGCGAGGCTGATATGCGGAGGGAAATTTCTTTTATAAAGACGTTATAATCCGTATTTTGGTGAGTCAAACAGTTTATTGTTGTTGATATTTGTTACCAATGATAGAGGTATGTTCATATTAAAAATATTTTAACTTATACATCGTTTCAACTGTCATACCATCAGTCAATAATTGACTTCAGTCCCACACATTGCCATCGATGTTGTGCCTGTAGTGCTTACAGCATCGAGTTGTGCATTTGCTAGAGTCGTGAGTTGCCTGTTACGGGCCAGTATACCGGGTTTTAACGATTTTTTTTTTCAGCGATATCGGTATACCGGAAATTTGTTATACCGACATTCTTAATTCAAAAGTCTAACCATCGCTTGCAATATACTGTTTGGATGGGTTGAAGAACCGAGAGGACTTAACTTTTTAAATAATACATAGTGGTTTACTAGGGTGAAGAAAAAAAAAGAATTAGAAAGGAAAGGTTTCAAAATGTGGTGACTGGTAATCCCATAACACCCCAGATCAGATTAGATCAGTCCTAAGATCAAATGGAACTTACCATTCTGAAGGTGATACAGGGAGGTCAAAATCAAATGTTTCATTTTCAATAAGGTTGAAATCATCTGTAAAGAAACAAAATAGACAATGTGGTCAATACTGAGCTGTGTTCAAGATGGCATAATTTATTATTACTAAACTATGAAATGACATAATTACCATTATTTTCAGCACTCAGTATCTGCATTTTTACACTACTTCAGTCCCAGCATGTTTAAATTCTATTATAAACATTGAAAATTCACACAAAACAATACAACGGGGGCAGAACAATGTAGCATCAGTAGCATGTGTTACATTATGTAGTGTATCACAATTAAGCCCAAGATCAGTGCTATATGGCGGCTTCTTTTACACTCCTTGAAACAAAACTAACTCATGAAACACTCTCAATATTAAAATTATATTTTATCTGTCTAAAGCTAAAATATAATGTTTCAGTTTACTCTCTAATGATTGGAAGTTCTATAGAGTAGGGTTAAGATGAAAAGGAAACAATACAAAACAAAAAAAAATAGACACACAAAGCATTATAATTGTTTTCACAACATTGGTAAAATGCCAGAATTTTACACGAAAAAACACTGCATACAAACCTGAGCATTCAGACTGCAATTGTCTCGTTTCCATGATGAATGCAGTGCATGTATTCTGTGATCAAATAAACAACAAAAATCTGATTGTAACTCATAAATGAAATTTATCTACTACTTTCATAAATGTCTTTAAGGTAGTATACTTTCACATGCATACTCTTTATACTATCACAAATTTTAGTGACTGAATGCCATGAAATGCATTAACCATAAGATATTTTCAAATGTTTTCAGGGGTATTACATGTAGATTGTGTTCTTTATTTGCAAATCAGTTGTGTTTCTGTTCAGATTTGATAGAGATAGAAGTGTCAAAATTTGTGATCCCAATATACATGTACAACTTTTGATGAAACATTTAGTACATAATGTACACTGTAATTAAGTTTACTGGGTATGATGACAATTTTCACCCCACAACCCATTCTTTGTTTTTTCTTTTGTTTTGCTTGTAACAATATGTTCTGCCCAGTCATAATCAGCAGCAAAACCCTCAGCCTCGCTATTTTTTTTTTAATTACAAATTTTTTGGACTATAAATTTGCGGCACAGAGCATACAAGGTAGCCTGCTATAAGATACAGTATCTTTAGTTCAACGTTCTCCCAAGATTCTATCTCATACACATGAATATTGTATGAACTGGTGATTGAACTTGAAGAGAATTCATTGACAGGTCTGATTTATCAAACCATGCACAGCATGTCAACTTTTCAGAATTTCTGGAATGTGGATCCACAATCGACAATTCAATGAATGCTACTAAGGACACAAGGATGATCACCCCACACACACCCCTAAAAAAAATGAGACTGATATTTTTTCAGAAATTAGATATGCAAACTGACCATGCTAACTTTAATGCTGATCACAATTCCCAATTCCCAACATGCATCATGTCACACTCATGCACTTTGCAATCCATAATTATGATTTTGCTCCCCTCCACTAAGGTATGTCGGTAAATTTCGGTATATCGATTTTTAATGATATTTTAATTTGTCGGTTTTGCCGGTATAGCCATTGAAAAAATATCGCTATATCAACTTTTTCTGATATTTTGTTTTTCTCCGATATTTTCTTCCATGTCGACAAAATATCAACATCCATTTGCAAGTCATGTTACATTTATTCTTTCCTTTCACAATAAATTGCCTCCAAAAGAGATATTTCTGTGAATATTCACCCCAAATTTGCCGATTGCGGACCGCTTTCACATACACAGACATGTCGCATGTCGCATCAAAAGTCGCAACTCAATTCTTGCCGACTCGCGCGCGCCACGGAGAGATTTGAGGCTTTTGACTATCCTGTCGGTTACGGTTGAGCCTGAGGGCATACGTCAAGAAGGCGGAAACAGCCGACCGTGCAGTTTTGCGATCTCATATTTTTATTGCACATGCGAGGCTGACATCCTAAAGGAAATTTCTTTTGTAAAGACGTTATAATCCATATTTTGGTGAGTCATACATGTAGAATTCATTGTTGTTGATATTTGTTACCAATGATGATATGTTCTTGTAAAAAATAGTTTAACCTATACATCGTTTCAACTGTCATACGGTCGGTCAACAATTGACTGATGGTTTCAGTCCCACACATTGTCATCCATGTTGTACATGTATGATGTAGTCCCTATGGCATCGAGGCAACTCTGGCATTTGCTTGAGTCGGCATGCTACCGGTATACCGAGTTTTAACAATATTTTTTCAGCGATATTGGTATACCGGGAATTTGTTATACCGACAGTCTTTACCCTCTAGTCTCCACTTCATTTCTCTAATAAAATTAAAAATACACCAGCTGAGTCCTGGCTCCTGGGACAAAAGACAGGACAGACCCAGGCCTAGCCGTGAAAACATTTTCCACCTCCCCCCCCCCCTCCCACTGCACTGAGTGACTTTTCAGCTGCTTATTTGGTTACGATTCAATTTGCTGTGTCGTGAAAAAAAATTTGGCCACCAGAATTAAACTTCACCCCCATATAAGATTTTACCCTGCTGCACTAATGAAGTACTTTCAAATTCTTGAAAATCATCTTACTTACTTACTTACTTATGGATACTTATGGATGATTCTGAACGCAGGCTTAAGCCTCTATGTTCAGCTCCAAATTCTGCCTTCGCTTTAGGTTGGCAAGATCGTGACCTGGTGGGGCTGCATCAAACTGATATTTAACTGGTTCATTAGTCCATAGTCTGTCAAGTCCATTTTCGAAACTGTGGATACTGGGTGCATTGACAAGATCATCACTTAAATTATTCCACGGTTTTCTCATTCTCAAACAGTATAGGGACAATGATTTTTCATTTACCGGAATTCCCACGCTTGGGAGCGACCCGTGGTGAAGTCCGTGGCCTTTACAATCGCTCGCGGTAGCGGTGGTTTGGACCGCTGTTCGCTGCAAGACATGAATTTTGTGAAATGAAAAATTTATGTATTGTGCAAAAGGCGTAATTTATTACATTTCTATGAAAAAGTCCTTTCAAAAGTTTGATTTTGAGTTTTAATTTTGAATTTCAACCTACCGATACATTCGCCTGTCAGTAAAATCTCGGTGGACAACCTTTGGGCGACTTTTACTTGGTTGACGGGCGCACGAGCCGTGCGCGCTAATTCAAGCATACATGTATCAACGGGGTGCGGGTGCGATTTCTGCCGTGCGCTGTGGATGACCGGCGAGGGTGTCCCGCATTGTAACGGGAGATTGTCCGGCTACGGTTGCCGAGCTATGGGGCTATACAGCATCTTTTGCACTGTATACCCCATAGTTCTACGGGTGGGAATTCCCGGAAATAGAAAATCCGTTTGGCTCATTACTTTTCATGCGAAAATTCATGGAATTCACCTTTGCGAACTGCGAAACGGAATTAATGCATGCATGTTTTAGCCAGTTTGCTGTAAGATCTACGACTACGTACATTTTCTGATGACAAACAGCAAAATTTTTTGGCAAAATGGAATTTCCATTTTTGGATCAAGTGCAAATTGAAACGGAATTAGACTCTACCAGATTACAGCTGGTTTTCAGAAACAGAAAAGACCATTTTTTGAAACGGAAAATCACTGTCTCTACAAATGCTATAGGTTAGTATAATGTCAATAGATCTACAACTGCTCTCACAGACACAGACAGACAGATCAGACTCAGCCTCGCCTCGGTGTTCACCGGTCCGTCACCTTCGTCACATCACGGCTGCACTACGCACTGGCACTGCACAGTGCAGCGACTCATTTTGACACACTCACTCACTGACACTAACGTTACACTTTTATTTTGCCTTCAATTTCAAAGTACCACGATTACTTTGTTATGTCCAAAAAGCTGTTTATTATACTAACCAACAAAATACACATCAACATCACAGAACTATTTCACTAAAAACGGAATTTTAAAGAGATCTTACCCAATTCAGCAAATGTCAACAGTTTTGAATGAAGCGCTGGGCGATTTAAATGATTTTGAGATATACCATTATGTCAAATAGGGGTGTTAATGCAACTTAGATGCACGGAAATCAATTTAATGAAAATCATACCATTAATAAGAATAAAATGGGATTAATATTACAACTTTCATATTGTTTGGATACATAGGGTATGATAAAATAGCTGTGGTATTGCTGGTATAAATGATTTATTTAACTATTGACATATGATTTCCCTATTTTGCAAAAATAAATTAATTACTACGCAAATGAGTCGGCGACACGGTCAAAGGTCATGCTTGGCATCATGGTGGATGATCTTCAGTCCGTCAGTGTCGACGCCGTAGATATTGTACTAAAATACGGCCTCTTTATCGGAGCAATTTTCCAAATTATTGCAATCCTTTCGATAATCATACTACCAACGAGGAGTTCAGATAAGGTAATGTGTTGTTTATTCTCATTTCAGGGCATATTTTGGCATGAAATATAGTCGAAGCGCACACAAATCTCGCACGCATGGGACTAACGGCGCGCAAAATACACACGTGATTTGCTATAGGCGGGTCTAAGCATTGTCATTGTGCGATGTTTTGTTGCGCACGCTGCGTGAGAGACTTGCACCAATGTCGCAGTAATTTGGGCGATCGATAAAAGCAATTGTTGCAAATTTAACTGTATAATTATGTTATTTGGTCCAATAAAGTTAGATATTGTATCTGTCAATATTTTGTTTATATTTATTTTGCTTGTGTTCGGGGATATGCTTGTTGTGTTTGCTTGTGACTTGGAACTTGAAAAGTTTGTGTTTGTGACTGTGTGGATCATGACGACATGACGTGGATGGATCCGGCAGTGTCCGGCCTAATTTCACATCACTCAAAAAGTCCTTTCAGTTTCACTCAGAATATTCCCTTAAAACAGGATCTTCCAGATGATCACATCATCTGTGGTTCAATAGGCAATTGAACCGTCTTGTCCGTCTAATTTGTGGTGTGTTGAGGTGATGATTTATGCTGATGAGAAATTTTTTTTGAACATTCGACGACAACATGTTGAAAAGAAAAACTGATGCATGGGCAAATTTCATATTTAATGTCAGTCAGTGTCTTTTACTATTGTGTTCCAAATTTCTAAGGAAGTTAGTTTTTCAGATTAAAGGCATTGTCAGTTGGGACGGTGGTCTGTAAACAGGGATTGTCCTCAAAAACAAAGATCATCCTCACGAAGACAAACTGTCATGAACTGTGTCCTCATAAACTGAGATTGTCTTCATTAATGAGGACATGTTTTTTTCACCTTGCCCTGCGGGGCTTAGACAACAGTTCTGAGGCTTGAGACTGATAAAAATAGATTCTCTGTCATCCGATACCCCCAGACCCAGTTCACCGTCTTTTTTTATGACTTGTCCGTCTTCCCACCGACCTGTTTTGAAACCTGACATGTAAACATGGAGCCATCGCACTTATTATGCATCAGCAAATTTCAAGGGGGCTGAACTTTCCCATTTTGTGTGTGTGAAGAAGTCCTTATAAACAGGGACAATCCTGGTTATCAAAGACAATCTTTATTTATGGACCAGCACCCCTACTGATTGTATAACAATGTTTTCGTTAAAAAAAAAAAAACTCTAAGCTACATACACTTGATTCTTCATGTTACCACTAGTGTCTCTGTTATTGTTAAGGTCTAGAAATGAACCTCTCAAAAAATTGCATTTCAAATCAATCATTAAGTGCTTTTAAAAAGTGAAAATCACTGAGCGACCACTCCATTTTTTCCCCATAGGCATAGAATACTGTGTTTTAGAATTTTTATCAGCTGAGAATAATTCATGTGCCAATTTTTATCTGTACATAGTTTACCGATGACAGTATATCTGTCTGAAGTTTTGTGTTCTAGGGTGTTTATTTGTGGATTCAAACACTATCATGTAGGTCAGAGAGCAAATGTGACAATTTTTTAAATGGGGCTTCCATACTGTTACAATGTATATAATGTCTTTAATTCTAAAAGATCGCCATTACCATTTGGGCGTTTGATTGAGTTGCCTACCATGATCACACATGAAAAAATTTACACATGTGCCAAAAACTTGTCTGATTCTGAATTCTAGAAACTTCGGATTGACCCAACCATGCCAACGGATATTTGTTCATAAAGAATTTTATCAAATTTCAACCAATTTTAATCTGAATTGATTTTAGTTGGAGTTATAAATGCAAGAAATAACAGACTGGGCATGGATAAATACTAGGTGTTAAAAATAAAATTGATAAATTTTGATATGTAATAACACAAAAACTATACACCAGATAATACTGGCATGAGTATGAGTTATAGCTGAAGAGTGAACATTTTTGTGGGAGGTGGTTTCAATACAATATCAATAATCAGTTTTATGTAATTCATGCTTATTTTAAAAATTTAGAGTTCAGATTTTGCTCAAAATCCAAGCCCCTGTACAAAATTGAGGCTGTACAGAAATCAAATGGTGTGTGTGAGAGTGTGTGCCTTGTCCACACACAATAGCAACAGACAATGGCTCTGGATAGTGAATAGTCTAGCAGTCGCTAGGCTATTAATGAATATTAAAGGCAGGGGATCTCTTTTGCATGCCTAAAAACTAACATTGTGTAAATACAATGGCATTTAGAAGAAAATACCATCTGGTAACCTTTAGCAAAATATAGGAGCTAGAAACTCAGTTTTAGTGGAATTATAGTGACCGTTAGACTCTGATATGAATTTTTTTCTCGTGAGGAAAAAATTCCTACCATAGAACGTACACTAAACGGCTATTTTTTTTCTCACATTTTTGAAATTCTAGGTAATTACTGACTTCCAGATTTCACACATATGCCCTTCATCAATAGCCTAAGGGCATGGGTTATCTTTTCCTGGTCTTCGGGGATGTTTGCTAATGAGATCCACTGCCTTTAATAAAGCATTTAAGTTTCCAACGTGTGCTATTCCAGCCAATGCCATTGTCCATTGCTTGAATGCTATTGTGTGGGGACTAGACACACACTCTTACACACACCATTTGATTTCTGTGCAGTCTCAATTTTGTACAGGGGACTGGATATTGAGCAAAATCTGAACTCTAACATTTTAAATAAGCATGAATTACATGAAACTGATTATTGATATCGTATTGAAACCACCTCCAACAAAAATGTTCACTCTTCAGCTATAACTCATACTCATGTCAGTATACAAATGATGCGCAGGTTTGAGTTGGTCGGTAGGAATTGTGGACACAAGGTACCTCTGAATTGTCTGAACCCACGAGGCGCAGCCGAGTGGGTTCGGGCAAAATTCGGAGGTACCGCGTGTACAAAATTCCTACTCGACCAACGAAATCAACCTGCGCATCATCTGTTTTATAGAATGGGCCCCGGAATCTGTCAAAAGGGCTAAAATCGCCATTAAAATCAGTTTACCGGATGCATGGAAAAATCATGCGTCCGGTAAAAAAAAATCATGC
>JZLH01S0091867.1:0-10159 GCA_001188425.1 Eucidaris tribuloides | reverse complement strand
AGCCGGCACTAAATTTTGGGTGGCGACAACCCTGACAATAATTCTAACAGTATACTACTGCATACATACAAACAGATGATACTTGTGACCTCGAGTACCCATACAGTAGACTCTCATTATAACAAATTCCTTGACCAGGACAATTACTTGGTTATATTGAAATTTTGTTATGTAAGGGTTGGGAAAATAAAAGGAAAAGAAAATTCAAACTTTGGGATCAGAAAAATGTCATTGTTATACCAAAATTTTGTAATACAGTACACTCTTGTTATAAAGAACACTGTCATAAACAAAATCTCATTCTATCAAACAAATTTTTCTGGTCCCAGAGTTGATATTTACATTGTATTTTATTTTATTTGCAACCCTGATATTACAAAATTTTGATACAACCAAGTAGTGTACATGTAATTTTTCTGGTACCAAGGAGTTTGTTATAACAAGAGTCTACTGTAGGTATCAGTGTTCTTTATAACAAGGGTCCACTGTACATCATAGTGATACACTGATTAAAAACAGTTGCGACTGAACTGGAAGTACATTCTTTCAGAGTTCAACTCACTGTAATTTCACCCTTATAATGTACAGTTTCTTATTGGTCAGTATAAACAGTCTCTCATTGGTCACTTGCATCCCATGAACGTCATCGTTAGTGTCCAGATTAACGACCTGTTGCTTCGCTATCTGTCCGATCACCCGCCCACTTTTGCGATTTCGTATCGGGCTCGTGAGATCGGCGGGCTGCCTGTAGATATACGCATGTTTGGAACAGTCACACAGAACACAGTAGGAAGTGTCCGGGGCACAGCCCGCAAACTTGCAGTTCCTCTTGGAAGCCTGGACGTAACCGAGGGCATTGAAGGTGGCTACATGTTGCCATGGCGATGGACTGTCCTCGGTAACCGGACTGGGTTGCCACACGATGCCGTCGACGTCGTGCCGCAGACACAGAGAGGGCGCCATGTGAGGTTGCAGGGGTGCGTTGAATAATCGCTGATGACTTGCCAAACTGGCCTGGAAGACAAAGGAAAATATTGGATAAGACCTTTACAACAGAGTTTTTTTTTTTTTTTTTACTATTGAGATAGATATTACATGTCTGAATGCAATGAATGATTCTGTCAAACAGCATAAACACAGATGCCTAGAAATTAAATTGATATCAGAATAGAGAATTTTAATACAGAAATTTTTAAACGAGCTTCTTTTCTTATTCTTTTTGTGTGTGTTTTTTTATATCAATAAGAAAAGACAGAAAAATTGTTCTCAGTTTCTTCCACACATAGTTTCCATCCAATATTTTGGGAAGATTAAATAAAAAACTACAAGCTTTCCTGCAGGTTCTGGGTTTTTAGCAATTAGAGGGTTAATTTCATTGAAATGGGGATGGGGTGCACCAGGCTAAATATAACACCACATCACGAGCATAGGTGACATAAGGGTATTCAGATCCCCTCAATACACACTCCTTCCACATACAAAACTTGAGTTCAGATTGATTTCAAAATATCCTGCTGTTAAGTACCACAGACAACAGGGAGGACGCATTCTGACAAGAACGTTAAATTGCTGTAATTTTTATGTATACAAAGAATTATCTATGTATTATTATTTCCATATATATTTTATATAGGATATTTTACAGTTACATTATCACTATTTCCATAACCTGTTTCATTAAGTTTGTTTCTGTATTGTAAACTTAATTTTGTACTTGTATTTAGGCCATAAATTTAAACAGTAAATATGGAAATTGGAGCCATGCACTACAGGCATGACTCTTTTAACAAAATATTAGTATGTTTTGTTTTTGTATGCGTGTCAACATACAGTGAAACCTATCAATAATGGCCACCCAAGGGAAACAAAAAATATAGCCTTTATAGACAGGTGGCTGGTATAAACAGGTCTTTAAACACATGATTTGTCTCTAAGGGAATCATTTTAGTGGCCACTATAGACAGGTTGACTTTTATAGAGAGGTGGCTACTAAGACAGGTTTGATTGTATTTGATAATAAAGTTTTTCAATTTTAAGTTAAAGTTCAGAGCTGATAGATGCTACAAACTTACTTTATTTGTGATCTTGAGGTGTTCCCCCTCTATCCTGTACAGACACAGTGTGTTATCTGGATTCATGTCACATTCCTCTAGATCCTGAGGGCTCATTCCTGGTCTCCCACCCACACCTCCACTTGGATCAGGATTCTGAAATGGATAAAGAAGTGAACACAAATTAATCAGCATGTGAATACTGCAGAAACATGTAGGGCCCAAGGAATTATTTTTTCTGGGTTGTGCTGTAACACCCCCAGCTCTCTATATTTCACGTTTTCTTTCTACCTACAGCACTGCACCTCGTACCACATAAGTTATGTAGGGCCCTGGGAATGATGTTTACTCGGGTGTGCTGTAACATCCCCAGCTCTCTAAACTTCTAGTTTTCTTTCTACCTACAGCACAGCATCTCGTATTAAAAAAGTTACTGGTGATGAGGGCCGAGACTCCAACTCTCCCGTTTTCAGCGGGAGATCTCCCGCTTTGAGTCCATTTTCACAAAATCTCCCGCTTTCCCGGATGAGTTTTAATCTTTCCCTCCCATCCAACCATCTTTTTGAAAAGAAATGAATCTGAATCAGTGGATTTGACCTCATTTAGTGTTGTCATATGTTCAAAATTAAGATAGCACCAGAGGGCTTCTAAAACCCTAAAAATGGCCTCCGGCTGCAAGGAATTTCATGCTTTACGCTGGCAATGTAGGCTACGCACACATTAAGTCAGAGTCTCCCATTTACTAGGAGGTCTCGGCGGAAGAATCTCCCGCTTAAGGGGTGTTTAGGGTTGGAGTCTCTGTGAGGGGCTTGGTTGCAAATATATTCGACAAGCCCGAAAAAGCGTCGTCAGTCCCCAACGGCAGATTGTTTTAAGATGCAAATCAATGTAACAAGCAAAAAAAAGTGTCATCAGATGTTTGAGGTAATAATCACTGGGACAACTGAACAATGACACAAAATGATGGTGCAGAATTTTAGGGGGTTGAGCACCCCTTCGTCAAGGAGTCCAACATGCCCTAAAAATTCAATTTTTGTAGGGGTGCTGCTGCACCCGCTGCACCCACCATTCCCAGGAGTCCAGAAACATTCTCTATACAGATGTCACTTTCCATGGAACACAGGCTGGATCCCTGTCAAAATACAGGTTTTCCCAGTCATATTTACACTTTGGGTATTCACTTTAACAGTATTGTCATTCAGTTTCAAAATAAAATTCCTATTTGGACCCCAGGGTATCATTCATTTTATTTATCATATATCTACCATCTTACCAATTGATCTGACGTGAGATGAGCCAGGCGTTCATGGATCTGTTCTGCCAGGGCGGGGTCTGCTACATATTCACCTCGACTGTTACCAACTATTGCCTCGGTCCACATGACTCCTTCATCCTGCTTGGCTAGGCTCATCTCCAAACTGAACACATAAAAACAAAAAATGGTCAACTTCGCCGAAGTCAAATCTCTCCGTACCCCACAAAATCACCTTGACTTACACAAATTTGAGTTACTGTTTTGTACACAATTTTATATTAGAGATGACAATATTGGGAAAAGTGAGCTCAAAGTATGATTGTACCAATGTAGGAGGAAAATGAGAAAGGCAGAGACGGTCAAGCTGACATGTAGATATCAAAAGGTCAATCCATTAAAACCATCAAGAATTGCTGTAGTGGCCACTTGACATAGGCAAATAATTAAACACATTTGGTCCCATTAGGACTCTAAAATATGTTTGAGATTTGAACTGAAAAGTCAAGTTAGAAATTCGACTTAAAGAAAAACTTCCTATTGAAAAATAAACAGCAAATGGGGACTGTCAAACATATTTTCGATAGACCATTTGACTCGTGCGAGGTTGAGTAATACAAAGTCATCGGTACAACAGAAAGACACTTACCATAACATTGGATGGCTTTGAGGTGGACACAAGAAATATTTGATGACTTTGGACAAATATTGGGCTAGTCTATGACTCTTCTGATATTTTCGTAAAGAGTACAATACTTTCTGTGTTCACCAAAAATAAGCCAAAATCGATGAGAAAATTATCAAAATTAAAATTTAGTGGAATCCTTCACAAGTCACCAGGTCTATCGACATTCCTTTCCAATGCATGCATTGCATGCAGGATGTATGATAACATCACGCCATGTGAAATAAATGAAAGATGTAATATATGAACGAATAAAAGAATAAATGAGGAAACTGAACAAATAAAATCTACATATAACTGAAAATGACTAAGGAATAAATTAATTGATAAAAATAATAAAAATTATAATAAGGAAAAATAATCATGAATAAACAATCATCTGCATTTAAAGTCTGTTTTCCCCTCTTCGTAGGATTCGACCCTTCATTTCCTTGATGGCCATTCTCCATGCCTGTTGGTTGTGTATCTCACCAGGGTGAGACCAGATGTTCTTATATGTTATTTTATTGTATTGTCTTGTACTACTGTCTCATAGATAAATAAACAAATTAATAAATAAATATATAAACATATGAATATATAAATATATTAAAAAATAAATAAATAAATAAGATAATACAAACAACTATGTAATGATAAACAGTCTTCAACTGCACACAATTTTCACAGTGCCTCTTTCTGGCTGTAAGTCAATTTTTTACATAGCAAGAACTAGTACTAAATCTTACTTGCGTCCTTCTAGCGTCCACGTAGATGCACTGACATCTATCAGCCTGTAAAGGGCGCCAGACACTATAACAGGTTTGTCTTTCAGCCCGATCTCCACCCTATCAGGTTGCATAACTATGTGGATGTCGTGTTTAGTGGTTGCCTCAGCTACGGTGAACCTCAGGGTGATGTCCTCCATAGTTTGTGTCCAGGAGTAGAGCTTTGGTGGGGCATCTGAATCATGGACAGAAATATGTAACTTTAAATTTAACCCGTTGGAGACTAAGAACAAGATATCACAGGCCGAGGGCATTGGAGAATGCATGTAACATTGCAAACAAATTTGGGTTAACTATGGGGTAGCACACTTCTATTCATTTTGCAAGTCTACATGTAATTCTATTGCAATGATCACAACATTTGTTAGAAATATGTATTTTAGAAACAAAATAATGCAATATGGTATGTAATCTTCATGCTCCCCTCCCCCTCTCCAAAAAATGCTTCACTTAAGAAGAAAGATTGAATTTTTGGAAAATAGTTTGAAATTGGTTTGGATGTCCTACATTTAACATTTGATTGTCATGATAACAGTCTGTGAATTCTACTTCATACAAACACAATTAATTCGGAAACAGGTATGGACGCACATCTGCAGCGGCCGAAATGCCACACACAAATGTACACTGATTCCTCATATTGTGTTTCTATTCGTTGAATCACAATTAAATTTCACTTATAAATTTCATTGAAATCTCATTTAATTGTGTGAAAGCCCAGCCTACATTAAGCTTAATCTTGTTCACTATTTCCATAGCCGTTTTTCCTCTGGTTGTATTATTCCTCCTTCACTCGATTTCCTGATCACTTTCCTTTCATCCCTTCCTGTGCCTTATACCCCCCATTTGAGTGCACTCTCCTTTTCACACGTGTCATGTAGTGTTGCACGACTTCAGCATTTTAGAGAGTCGACTAGTCGCCCACTAATAGTCGTGACTCCGACTATTCGTCGACTATCAAGGTTCAACGTCTTAGTGTGTTCAAGATTGGTGGTGTGGGGTGCATGGGTGTCGCAGTCGGAGTCGCAGTGAGTGCAACGTATACGGCAACACATGTATGATAGCATTGCACGATTATAGGCTGATCCAAGTACATTTTGGCAGTTCTGTTTGATTTGCAATCGAAGAGAGATAGGGGATTCATTTCTGCCACAAAATGGTAGATAAATGATTGGTAGTTCTGTTCAATTTTTACGTCTTTTGACTCAGTTTTTAATACAAATTAATGTGATAAAAAGTCGACTATTGCGTTCCGATAGTCGGAGTCGCGACTCCGTGCAGGCAGTCACGACTACGACTTTTCGCGACTTAGTCGTGCAACACTAGTGTCCTGCTTCTGTTCTATACTCCTTAATCATTGACCTTTTCCCACCTTTCTACCAATTTGTTTTACTGTTCTGTAACCCCTGCTTTTCATACCAGCTTTTCCCATTTCTTTCCACAGCTAAATCCACCTTTTGTTGATGCTCTTTTTTCCTAATGGAATACTTCAATCTTACGTCATCACATGTATGCAGTAGCTTGTTCCACTCTTGTGAAGTCAGTTTTGCATTTGATAAAATCAGGACCTGTCATATTTTACAGTTTTCATTGTCAGGTCACTTTAGTGGATACAAAGTTTAAACTCAGCAACTTTCTCCTGTTATTTTTGTTGGTGTAAGAACAACAACACCTACCTCCTTTATGATCAGCTGTTGCATCGGCATCTTCTTCCATTGGGGATTCTGCTACGTTTTTGAAGTCACTCTCACTGACTACAAACAATGCCTGACCTCGCTCTTCAAAGCCACAGTAGGTAGGTGCCGTTGAGCCACGCAACTGTCGGCTACTTTCAATCTTGAAAGTGGATTTGTCTAGATAATCAATGATTTCAGAATAGAGATAAGAGAAAGACAATGAAAATTTTGACATGTGAACATTATTCATTCAAATAAGATGTTTTCAGAAAATTTTTGTAAAAAATAAAGCTAATTTCTGACTACGGACAAGTTGCCATCCTATATATTTTGCATATGTGGGTTGAATAAAATGTCAACATTTGGACAAACCACCTGAACAACACTTATTATGAAGATACATGCAATTCTCCTACCTGAATCGGCACTGAGTGTTATCCACTCCAGGTATGTTGCATAATCACTCTTGCTTTTGACTCCATCCCCCTGGTCATCTTTGGTCTTCTTCTCCACATGCAACAAGATGCATTGGATGGTGACCTTTGACCCTTCTTCTGAGTACATCGAGTGCTGGACGATTGCAGGTGATGTGTTGCAGACTTCTTCTTTGCAGAGCACCTGGGAAAGTATATGTGAGTTGGATTTATTGTCAATTTTCAATTTATAAGATTTTATTTAACTTACTGTTTTTGATATTAATTTTATGAATATAAATTATATAAATATAATTCATTTTACTTATTCATAAAATTATTAATTTCCATTTCCTTCTTAATTCATTCATTCATCCACTCATTTATTATTATTTATTCATTCATTCATTTATTTATTTATTTAATATTTATTTATTTATTTATTTATTTATTTATTTATCTATTTATTCATTCATTCATTCTTTCATTCAACACAAATCCTTCCAGCCTGAATATACACTCTATCCAGTGTATACATTGGTATATATTTTAACTAATTTGGGTCTTTAGACATTTTTTACTCCCCCTAATCATACCACTACCCTTTAAGCAAAATCAAAATCAAAATCAAAATCAAAATCAAAGTGTCATGCAAGTCATGCATGCTGTATGTCAGGAGTCACAAGCCAGGATATAGATGATTGCTTAACATGATCAGGTACAGTAATCAGCTTCATTTATTTTCTTGGTTTGGATCTATATCCTGGCTTGTGACTTGTGTGACATACAGCATGTGTGACTCATGTGACACTGACACGGAATGGCTGAGATGATTCCACACCTTCCACTCAGTGAGATCGGGACTGTCCCTGTTGCCGGTTCCAAGCACATACAGGAGCCCCGCCCCGTCAGACAAGACACACAGCCCTGGGGAGGTGAAGTGCATGGAGACGTTGTGTCGTGACCCCGTCCTCTTGACGTCACAATCAGGGATGGTGAACACCACTCTGGAATCTGTCAACTGGGACTCCTGTAAGGAAAGTCCGGTAAATTGAATTTATAAATAATTCGTTAAATCAAGCTATGTTTTTGTATGTATAGGTGTGTAGAATATAAAGTACCATATGTTAATGTCCTGACTCCTTATCATTCTAATAGTTGTTTGTGAAATGTAAAGAAAATTTCTTTCTTAATTGACAATGTGCAAAACAAGAGAATAAACTTTAACCTTTATTGCACTTATTTATTTACAGTTAGGCAGTCCTTTACATTACGAGTTCCAGTGAGATATACAGGTCATGCAATACAGGGGTAGCATCAGGGTAAAATCTTAGGGAGTGTGAAAACTATTGGGGGGCAAAAATATTTTAAAACCCCAAGTTTCATGCAGTACACTGCAAAACCCCCTGATTTTTTGTATGTTGAAAATTTCAGGGGGTGGCTACCCTTATGTTGCCCCCCTTGAGCTGCCCCTGATACTACATATCAAATTAAAACTTTGGTAATTTGCTCATGCAATAACCTTAACCTTAATCTTTTGATAACTAAGTTGGGCTGGGTCTATGGAGAATGCATCTTATATCACAATTAAATCCTGTTCAACAAGTTAAATTTGGTATTTGTTGAATTATATATAACTTACAAAGGATTATAAATTAGTTTCTCAGACACTATACTACGGATGCAGTACGCAATAAGCTTTGTTGTAGCACTTACCAATACAACTCGTTGCTGCAGGACGTTCCAGTCAGAATCCACGAAGTAGACACAGTTGGGGTACCACAGGTCTCCCATCAGGTGGTTAGTCACTCCAAACAACTGCATGTGCTGCAGGGTGTACTCGTCATCCCTGAGCCTCACGATGTCAAGTCCTGTGGGAACCAAAAAGAAATACAGCAAGGTTGGCAGTGTTTTCAGCATGCATTTTTTCCACTGGTTTTTACCGGTTTTCACTGCCCCAGAAAAGACAGGTTTTTTGCCCTTTTGTGGAAGAAGCAGACAAAAAAACATGGAAATGTGGGTTTTTTTTAAACAAAACTAACATCAGATTTTGAAGCATAGCTATGACCTTGTGAAAACTGATAGCATATTGGTTCAGAACCAATTCACAATACTGTGGCCTGTAAGGAGTGAAAAATATTGTACAATTATTGGTACGAGCACTACACGGGTAGAAGTTTCCTGTTTTACTTATTACAACTAGATAAGAATGGTTCTGAAAAAGACAGCAAAACTCCTCAAAATAATTATCCTTAGGGTAAGTCCTCCTTGTTAATGGCAATTGTGCCTTGTTTTGCAAAGTTGATATCTTTTAATGAATATTTATGGACCATTGAGGTTTTTGCCAGTTTTTGCTGGTAAAAAAACAATTTTAACTGGTTTCTTCCATTTATTTCCATCATCCAGAAGAAAAAAACATGCTTATTCTGGAAGAAACCCAACCCTTAAATATAGTCAACTTTACCAAACTCAAATGTCTGGGTACCCCACAAATCATGACTTTAATAGATGAAATGTACACTTTTTATAGTGGAGATGAAGTCATCAAGATATAAGGAAATGAAGGATAAAAGTATGACCATACCAATGCAGGGGGGAAATATCTTTTAACGACTGGATAATGTACTGTGACTTTGCAGGAAATCTTGCATTTCAATTAAGGAACAAATTTGCAGGAAGAACAATGTTTCAATTATTTGTAGGGAGTTGGGGTCAGATACAGAGCCTAGCAATTAAGCTATGGCTCCACCCCTCAGCTATAGTTGGTCGCTGGTCAGCAGTGTTGCCACTGGTGTGTAGATGGTGTCACCATCTCGCCATTGTCAAACAGTTTGTCAATGTCATTAGTTTGTCTAGTTCAACAGTTTAACAATCTGTTACTTTAAAGTTCTGTGGCATCGACAATAGCATCTGTTTTGGTCACGAGTTTTGTCGTGTCGACAACATTTTAACGTTGTCATCGACAGTCTTCAAAAGGACATTCTCCAGTGAATCGTCGTTTTATTGTCAGACATTTCACATGCTTCAGAGTTTTGTCGTTTTCTCACACACTCAATGTTTTTCTGCAGAACTGTGGGGGTAAGAGTAAAAACTCACTACATGTACAGTGTCAAATGAGGTAAACTTATTGTAATCTATTAATTGTGTCAAGTGTAAATAGTTGTATTGATCAAATATTATTTGTATTATTGGATTAAAAGTAAGCAACAATTTATGATACAAAACCATTGAATGATTTGTATGATTACTCATTTGTATGTTTAAACGTCAAAGCAATACTGACTTGTGACAAATATGTTAACCCGTTGACTACAA
>JZLH01S0091865.1:14615-29350 GCA_001188425.1 Eucidaris tribuloides | reverse complement strand
TTTATGGTATATATTTAAAGGAGGAAGGAGGTATACAAAAAGAAACGAGAAAAAAATATAAAAACCCAGAGACTCAATGAGCGTCGCTTAGATTGCCCACCCCAAAAATCCATTCCCAGAAATCGACAATGCTACATTATTCCAGTCATACATATGAAATGTGTATGAAGTAGATTAGACAGTAAACTAGAGCAGTTCGACTGCGCGCAGTCGATGGGTATGCCTCCGCAGTCCACACTCCCATCCAACTGATGTAATTTGAAAAGCTTCAAGTCACCATGGTAGCAAAACCAATGAGATCAATAAGCCCATTTGACCTTTGACCAAATTACAGTAAAATCTAATAAGCAGTTCGAATATTATTGTGACAATGAGCTCAATTCGGACATGAGGCCCGGTGACCTTTGACCTTTCAACTCCAAAATCGAATCAGTAAATTGATGCCTTATATTAGATACTGCTCCCAAGTTACATCAAAATCGGACCAGTCATACTCAAAGTTACCACAGTAATGAGCCCAAATGAGATATATTTTAGGCCCGGTGACCTTTGACCTTTGACCTTTCAGCTCCAAAATCTAATCAGTTCATTGGTGCCTCATAATACATACTTCACCCAAGTTACATGGAATTCCGACTGGCCATTCTCAAGTTATCGCGATAACGAGAACCGTTAACGGACGGACGGACGGACGGAAGGACGGAAGGACGCACGGACGGACGGACGCACGGACGGAGAACCTGAAAACATAATGCCTCCGGCAACTTCGTTGCGGAGGCATAAAAACAAACAAAAACAAACCAATAGGTCCGCATGGAGAAAAGTGCTTTATAAGCTACTAATGGGGCTACTATAGAACACTTCATCATCATTATCATTATGATCACCACCACTATCATTATCATTATGATCACCACCACCATCATTATCAGACTATCATCCATCATCATAAGTATCTTCCTCCTCCTCTTCCCATATATTCATCATCGTTATTATCATAACCAGCATCACTACTATACCCTTCCCCTCCTCATCATCATGATCATCATCATCATGATCATCATCATCATGATGATCATCATCATGATCATCATCATCATCAAAGTCATCATGATCATCATCATCATAATCATCATCACCACCACCACCACCCCACCCCACCCACCCCCACCCACCACCACCACCATCATCATCATCATCATCATCATCATCATCATCATCATGGTGATTAACATCGGTCTATTATCCCACCTTAATCCCCATTCTCTTCTAATCCCCCCTCGTCATTATCACCACTACCACTACCACTACCATCACCACCACCACCACCACCACCACCATCATCATCATCATCATCATCATCATCATCATCATGGTGATTAACATCGGTCTATTATCCCACCTTAATCCCCATTCTCTTCTAATCCCCCCTCGTCATTATCACCACTACCACTACCACTACCATCACCACCACCACCACCACCACCACCATCATCATCTATAACCCTGGTAGTAGGAGTACGAGTAGTAGTAGTAGTTGGAGTAGTAGGAGCTAGTAGCAGGAGTAGTAAGAGTAGGAGTAGTAGGAATAGGAGTAGGAGTCGTAGTAGTAGTAGTAGTAGTGGTAGTAGTAGTAGTCGTAGTAGTAGTAGTAGTAGTCGTAGTAGTAGTAGTAGTGGTGGTGGTGGTAGTGGTAGTAGTAGTAGTCGTAGTAGTAGTAGTAGTAGTAGTAGTAGTCGTAGTAGTAGTAGTCGTAGTAGTAGTAGTAGTGGTGGTGGTGGTAGTGGTAGTAGTAGTAGTCGTAGTAGTAGTAGTAGTGGTAGTAGTAGTAGTAGTAGTAGTAGTAGTAGTAGTCGTAGTAGTAGTAGTAGTAGTAGTCGTAGTAGTAGAAGTAGTTGTATGAGTAGTAGGAGTAATAGGAGTAGGAGCAGTAGGAGTAATATTGTTGTAGAAGTATCAGCAGCAGCAGCAGCAGCAGCAGGTGGTAGTGGTGGTGTACGGTGAGGGTGGTGGTGATCGTGGTGGTAGTACTAGTAATATGCCTAGTAAAGTCAGATGGGCCTATCGCAGGCCTATTATTTTTTAAGCATATCAGATTATCAGTTGTTGATATTTTTTCACATAATCAATAAATTTTATTGTTTCTGAATTTGCTATTATGAAGTATATGCGCACATATCAAAATAAATATCAGAATACTCCGAGAATACTTTATTTGAAATGTTTGCAAATTTTCTGGCAATACAAACCAGCAGGCGACGCGGTCTCATCGTTGAGGGCGCTGAAGCTTTTTTGCTCATGCATCGTCAAATTGGACGAGGAACATTTTAGGTCACGTCCAGTCGACAGACATGGACGTCGGGAGGTTTTGACTTCGACTTTGTCCTTCTTCAGCTGAAGTTGCTACCTAGTAAATGTAGTTACATAGAATTAGACGTATGTGAGGTTATCGTCATGAAAATTGTATGAAAAAGTCAACGTCGCACTGCCACTGTACAGCAGCATTCGGCTTGGTATACAGCCGATCAAGTAGCGGCGATTCGTACGGTGCTTTGTTGTACTGCCAGCCGCATCTCCAGTGTGTCGTTCTGGTAGCAACTGGTGTAACATTAGCGCAGGAACACCACATGGTGTGGGGATGGCAGAACGTCTTGCTGATTCAAATGACAGTGATATGGGTCATGTCGCTATAACCCAGATACTAAAAAATGTGAACATTGAGGTTTGTACTTTATTTGTTGAGGTTATATGACCTAGTCACTAGACTAGTAGTAGTCAGGTGTCCCGCACCTCGCCGGCCCGTGGCATGGTTAATGTTTTTGCATATTTTGTACTCGGTACATCTTCCAAATTCTATGAAATTCTACTTACATAAAGAGAAAATGCTGAAGACTCCAACAGCAACAGCATAACAAGTTCAGTGATCGATGTTATTGTTTCTAGCTATCGCCATCAAACGTGAACGGTGTCATTTTATTTGTGAGTTGGAAATGGGGCCCGCACCTCGCCACCCCGCTCCGCCATGCACGTTGTTGACGCACGCGGAGGTTACACTGATCTCTATGTAAATACACCAATGCATAGTTGCAACACGCATTTCTGATTATTTTATGATTTTCGATCCAAAATTCCCTGTTTTGTTTAATTTTGCGTGGTTTGGGAATATCGTGACAAGTGTTAAGCGAACTGCACACAACCCAACGCGTATTGTTTGTTACGCGCGCTTCTATTCCGTTTTACGCGGGGTGGCGGTAATAGGGCCCCTGGCGAAGTGCGGGTACCCTACTATAAATGCAATGTTTTATTTCAGGGCCTAGATTAGTTTTCTCATTTATATAAACGTTGGAGTCTAACTGTTAGTTCTTATCCCGATGACTCGCATGCAGCTTGCGTGTGGGTCATCACAGTAAAGAAACCCCCTATTATTCTGTACTGAACCTTACGCCAATTCAGTAACTTAAGGCTCTTTTTCAGGTAATTCTGCAATTTGGGGTTTTAGAGGCCTAAATTAGGTTGCTAACTTCAGTGTGTGTGTCCGGTTTATACACCTATCAATTGTAAGATGCACCCCTCGACCCCCGGGAATGGTGCGTCACTTGTCAAACGCGAGTCGGATTTTCATATACCATGACGCAGCTGTATGTCTCGACTATGACGGACCATTTTCTTACAATGACTGTGCCTAGGCCTATTTAAACGTATACAAACTGACGCACCCCATTCACCATGCTGTGACGGACCAAATGCTTCCATGAGTTAAGTTAGACCTACACAACTTTATCTATGAGTATGAATATGATCTGTTGAACATTATATGTGACCTGTCACCACAAAATGTAGACCGATGGCTTCAACCTGTGTAACAAGTTTTTCAACATTTTTCAGGCATTTACTGTACGATACGATCTTGACAGATATTTTACAGGTACCTAGAATCTCTTCTCTAGATCTACACAGGCCGAAAGTTATGTGGTCATGTGTTCGTATGGTGGGACCCCCAAATACCTGGTGGTGTTACATTTTTCAGTCCTCTTCTTAATGAAACTTGATGCATCAATGCTATCCTTTATCCAATTATAAAGAATTTGGGCTCATTCTGCAGCAAAATTACTCTGCTTTTGAAATCTGATAAGCAATCTTGCATTACACTTTGTTTAATTAGCCAAAAATGCAAAAATGTTAACGAGGGTAAATCTGGTGGATAAGCCGTGGAGGATAAGCGGAGGAGGAGTGTGTACATTCTCTATGGAGAAATTGCAAATTCACGTGTACTCTTTCGTTTTTCCTACTATTTGCAGCAGATAAGCTATCTTGGAGTTATGATATGCATCTGACTAACTTGACACATGTTGTACTTCACAATTCTCAATAGTAAAATGAAATTAAAGACACTATATAACACTGTGGAAGACCCGTTTAAAAAATTGTCGAACTTTGCTATCTGACATATCTGACAGTGTTTGAATGGACAAATAAACACCCTAGAACACAAAAGTTTGGACAGTTATGCTGTCACTAGTACAATATGTGCAGATACAAATTGGCACATTAAGTTTATATCGGGCGATAGGAAATTCTGCAACACAGCAGTCTATGGAGAAAAGCTGGAATGGTCTCTCAATGATTTTCACTGTTTTAAAGCGCTTAATGATTGTTTTACACTGCAATTTTTTCAGGGCTTCATTTTTAGACTGTATCAAAGACACTAGTAGCATGGGGAATCATGTAGCTCAGATTTTTTAAACTGGAAACATTGTTATACAGTGTCTTTAATTGTCTTCCAGGTCATTAATTACTTCATTAATTACTGGTGTAGCTTATGCTTGCCATTGACTTGTACACGTTATGAAGCATGATAGTACTGCATGTAAGAATACACAAGTATGTTCACTTCAGGGCTAAAATTTGGTTGAAATTTTTAGATACACTCTACTGATCCATTTATTAAACAATAATCTACTATTAATCTCTAAAATTTGTTAGGTTTAATAAATTGTTTGTTTAATTAGTGTAATTAATGTTTTTGTAACAAATCGCAACACAATTTTAACATATTTGGTCACAACCTGTATCACCTCATCTGAAAATCAAAAAGTAGTAAAACCATACATTTTCTTTAAGCTGAAAGTGTGCTTTTTCACATTATAACATCAATCTTGAGCCATGACATAATACTAACATGTGTAATGAGTAGTCATCAATATCACAAAACTATATGTTTTTGTGGTATTACCCTTTAATTTTTTTGCACACCCTATATAGCAACTTGACATTGTATGATTGAGATTCTCTGAAGTATAAGCTCTCAGAAAATGTATACTTTTGTTGGTTTCTGATAAGTACTTTTTGAGTTATATTGGTTTAAATGCAAGAAGTGACAAAATTCATAATTTTGGTGCCTGTAATGCAAAGGGTCCCACCATACGACACATGACCATGTAACCTCTGTGTTACCGGTGCTAAGGTCTATGGAGTTACCATACAGCAGTGATCCCAAACGGATGGAAAATGTCAGATTTTACACTATTTGTCATACTTGCAACTAAGAAATTGCTCCCACTAGCCCATCTCAGTCACTCATGTCTATCATGATTTCATACTGGTTTCATTGTCAAAATAATGGAAAACATGAAAAACTCACGAAAAAGTGTTCCTCTGGACCTCTGCAGTTTCCCGTTTGCTGATGGCAAAGCTAGGCATAGACATGCCGCGATGTACATCTACATATCGTCTCTGATATGTCATCGGCAAACGCATCGCGGACGGGAATGGGAGAGGTCCAGAGGAACACTTTTTGGCAAGTTTTCCATGTTTTCTGTTACACTGAGGCCAGTGAACAGGGTATCTATGACCATGGCCTTGGTGGCCTTGGATTAATTTAAGCCCTGTTATGTTCTTTGTTGTGTATCGTAGGTACAAAATGGAACCCTCGTTTCTTCAAAGGATAGGCTGGTACGATTGATACAGCAGGCACCAAAGAAATGGTTTCACCCTATGTCATCTGACCTCGGGAAGACCTATGCTAGGACCATCCTCTCACTCGTCACATCCACTAATTCTTGCTTCACTTTATCAACTGAGGCTGAAGGTATGATGGTATACAAATATTGACTGCTCATGAGGATGGTGGTAGAAATTATCACTCCCGAGGTGCTGTTCATACCGGCCGTTCGCCTCAGGGGTGATAGAAGGGCCGGTATGAACAGCACCCAGGGAGCGATAATTGAAACCACCATCCGATTACAGAGCAGTCAATGTTTGTTTTATATACCTCATAATCTTAAATGATTCATGAATAGGTCTAAATGTAAGTCTTGGTCTAACAATTAGGACTGTTACATGCGGTTCAAGATAGTTCACTTATTAAATCACTCACAGTGTTGAAATCAGTATGCGCTGCACGTACAGTTGTGCGATACCCGATGTCATTGCGTGTATTATTGGTGCTTACCATATTATGTACGTACCGTGCAATTAATGTACTCGTACTTGCCTAGCGATGTCGTCAATGTTGCATGTTGAAAAGAAATCCTCAGGGGTAAAGATCAAGACCGGGTACTTGATTCATCTCTTTGTATTGTTACTATCTGCTTTGGCGAGTAACTGCTCTAAATCCTCTTCAACATTGTTCTGTATCTTGGTCAGATCAGTTGGTAAATCACTTGCCACGGTTGAAATCAATGCATACGCTGCGCCTGCACTGATCGCTGCTGCGCACTGCACCTACTTTGCAGCTGTGGTATCGTGTCGCTAATGTTAACGCCATGCATACATGCACATACGTAACGTGCTTGCGTGGGCAAATGTCCTGGATCGAGGGTTTACACGTTCTATCACAGGGTTTTGGGGTGCCTATCATTTGACCTCAGGTCAAGTGATAGGCACCCCCATACCTGCCAACCGTCCCGATTTTTCCAGGGCTGTTCTGGTCTTATAACAGTTATTAGGCGGTACAGTAAACAATACAAAGTTTACATAATTAAAAAAATGAAATTAGAGTGCGAATGAGAAAAATATTCGAAACAGCTGAACCAAAAGTTTTCTTATGAGAAAAACCTTTTGTTCCGGCACTCACCAGTGAATGTAAACACGGCATTTGCAGAACAATTTGGGCGTTGCATTAAAATCACTATAGTAACCAATGCACTTGGTTCAGTAGTTTCATTTATTTTGGTCATTCATGTTCTATTATTTGAATCTATGTTTTTGTTGTTTAACGCACCGCCTAGTTTCTGTAATAAGACCAGAACTGCCCTGGAAAGATCGGGACGGTTGGCAGGTATGCAGCCCAAAACCCTCGCAGCAATGATAGATAGATTATCGCCGTGTCACGTTATAGAGTTTTGACCAATCAGTGATAAGTATCTTTATATAAGGTATAATGATAATTCAAACAAATGCAGTATACAAGTGATAGTGCAACATCTTACTATCAGCTGATAGTTGTACAGGGTCCCAGCCAGGGTTGTCACTTGTCAACCTCTCTGAATCAATTTGTGTGAGACTCCCATAGGCCAATTATATAGCGGAGAGGTTCAAAATATGTGAGAACAACAGAAACATACTAAAAAGTGAGAATTGACAGCCCTGTTGTTATTCTAATTACAGTTTCTGTAATTTTGAATTTGGTCACAGCCTCAACAACTACTTGTACTACTTTCACTACCCACTGCTAGGCACTTTCACTGTGTACTAGTACATGTACATGTACTGATATTCCATCTAGAACTGCTACCACTTTCTACTACTACTACTACTACTACTACTACTACTACTACTACTACTACTACTACTACTACTACTACTACTACTACTACTACTACTACTACTATGAATACTACTACTACTACTACTACTCTACTACTGCTATTCTACTACTACTGCTACATGTACAACTACTATTACTACTGCTACAACTGACTACCACTTCTACTACTACTACTACTACTACTACTACTACTACTACTACTACTACTACTACTACCACTACTACTACTACTACTACTACTACTACTACTACTACTACTACTACTACTACTGCTACTACTATTACTAGTACTGCTACTGCTGCTGCTACTTCTACTTCTACTACTACTACTACTACTACTATGAATACTACTACTACTACTCTACTACTGCTATTCTAGTACTACTACTGCTACAACTATTGCTACAACTGACTACCACTTCTATTACTACTACTACTACTACTACTACTACTGCTACTACTACTACTACTACTACTACTACTACTACTACTACTACTACTACCACTACTACTACCACTACTACTACTACTACTACTACTACTACTACTACTACTACCACTACTACTACTACTACTACTACGACTACTACTACTACTCTTCCTCCTCCTCCTACTACTACTACCACTACTACTACTACTACTACTACTACTACTACTACTACTACTACTACTGCTGCTGCTACTACTGCTACTATTGCCTAGTTTGACTACTACTAACTTCTACCACATTACTGCTACCTTACTATTACTTTCACTACTACAGTGAAGTCTGTATAAAGACCATGCAAGGAAGACAAGAATTGTGGTCTTTATGAGCAGGTGGTCTTTAAATACAGGTTTGTGTAATACACATTTCAGAAGGAAGCACTTTCCAAGAGAAACTAGATTGATACTGTTTAGCAACAGTGAACCGCCGCACCGCACAGAGCTTCGCCTTGCATGTGCATAGACGGTGTCAATGCATGCAGTGGCTTAAAATAGGTCTTGTTGCTGAGCACATTGTTGCGTGCATGCGACTGGCAGTGGAAGATCATGCTCCAATGAACGTGACGTAGTTTATCAATCAACGTGACACCGCGCATGGAGATGTGTGCGCGATTCATATTCTGCCCCGCCTCGTGAATTCGCTGATAATGGCAAGGGTGTTTTCAGAGCGTTTTTACAATAGGATCCGATGTAGCTAGCGAAAAACTAACCACATAAATGGATTGTACATGTAGATATCTGAAAATGTCTAAATCCGAATTGGGAAGTTTCTCGGGTCAACAACAAGAAAACATCGGTAACATATTACCTGTGACCGTGGAATTCAATACGGAATCGCATATTACTTCCGTGAAGATTCCCTGAAAGTGTGGTGAATTAATATGGAACCATTCAAACATTAGAGCACTAACAAACAGACACACACACACACACACACACACACACACACTGACATACAGACAAAGACAAAACTAATATCGCTGCTCACTTCGTGTGCGTGGCAGTAACAAAAATTGCGGTCTTAACTGGAGCAGGTTTGACAGTATTACTATCAGTTAAGAATAAGATTTAATTTGGTATGATTCATAATGACAGGCAAATATCCCTTTTTATAGCCATAGGCTACTTTATAAAGTGATGTCTGTCATATTTGAAGAGCAAATTGAATGATATAAAACATTAATCTGCTGTTTAGCTGGTGTCAGACTCAGTTCTACAATATTTCAATATTCATGTATTGATTTAAAGCCACAGGCTAACATTGACCACAGTTAAAAAAATGTTAGCTACATAATCCTCCATGCTCCAAGTGTCTTTGATAATGTCTAAAAATGAAGCCCTGAAAAAAATTGTATTTCAAAATGATTATTTAGTGCTTTAAGAAAGTGAAATCATAAGTTGACCGGATTCATCTGCCCATTTCCTCCCATAGACTTACTGTGTGTAGCCTATTTTGTACTCGGCCCGAGTACTAATTATTTATTCATTCATATCTTGCCAGTGGGAGCATAAATTTCCAAACTTTTGTATTCTAGGGTATTTATTTGTCTATTCAAACACTACTTTGTAGCTTATATAGCAAAGTTTGACAATTTTTAGCTCATCCGGCCCGAAGGGCCCGATGAGCTTATGCCATGGCGTGGCGTCCGGCGTCCGTCCGTCCGTCCTTCCGTCCGTCCGTCCTTCCGTCCGTCCGTCCACAGGTTTGAAAATGCTTCTTCTTCGTCATTTCTCAACCGATTTTGATTCTGATTGTTTCATATGATAGGGCTAGGTGGGGGATTTAAAACTTCTACACAGAATCGTGAAATTCATTATATTTTTTAATTTATGCAAAATTTTATTGAAATCACAAAAAAATGCTTTTCTCCTTCATTTCTCACACCGATTTTGATTTTGATTGCTTTATTTGGTAGGCTGAGTTATGCATCATTAAACTTTGTACACAGAATTTTTGAAATTATACTCCATTGATTAATTATGGTAATTTATGCAAATTTATCCCCTAATAAAAAAAATTGCTTCTTTTTCCCACATTTCTCTGACCGATTTTCATTCTGTTTGTTTGATCTGATAGGGCTAGGTGGGCGGCTTCAAGATCTTGCCACAAAATTTTGAAATAATCAATTATGCAATTTAAAATTAATCAATTATGCAAATTTATGCAAATTTTTCGAAATCACAAAAAAATGCTTTCTTCTCCTTCATTCTCAACCAATTTTAATTGTGATTACTTTATTTGGTAGGGCTGAGTTATGCACATTAAACTTCTACACAGAATTTTGAAATTATACTCCATTAATTAATTATGGTAATTTATGGAAAATTAATCCAAAATAACAAAAATTGCTTCTTCTCTCACATTTCTTGACCGATTTCCATTCTGTTTGTTTGATCTGATAGGGCTAGGTGGGGGCTTCAAGAGCTTCTACACAAAATTGTGAAATTAATACAATTATGCAAATTTAAAATTAATCAATTATGCAAATTTATGCAAATATATTCAAAATCACAAATAAAATTTTAAAAAATGCTTCTTCTCATTTCATTTCTTCAACCAATTTTTGATTTAGTTTGCTTATCTGGTAGAACTCAAGCTTGGTACACTAAACTTCTACCCAGAATTTTTAACTGTTGCCTCCATTAATTAATTATGGTAATTTATGCCAAATTTATTCCAAAAATAACAAATTTATTTCAGTTCTTATTCATATCAAGTACCTATTAATTTGGTTCCACTTCAACATGTGCTTTTTCCAACAACAAAAATCAGTATGGAGCCCCGGAAGGGATCCGGGGATGCAATCATATATAATTCATGTAGTTATTATTATTTTTTTTTATATTGTTATTTAATTTTTTTCATGTCCCTCCAGGGCATGAAACTAATATTTTTTCTCACTCGAATTTTTTTATATTCATGTTCCTTCCGGACAAGTCAAATTTTAATCTTTCACCAGTATAGAAATTGTACACATGAAATTTCGCGATATATGTGTTGCGAGATGCCGGATGAGCGCTTCGTCATTGACGTTTTTCTAGTTTAATTAAGCTCCACAATATACATGTATATTACCCTGTGTCTTGAAGACAGAGTACGGGATTTGCACGTCAGAAAAGGGCAAAATGAATGAAATCAGCTCAAATCATTCACAATGTGAAGATTAGTATAAACAAACACCTGTGACCTGTCATAGAGCCTTTGGGTAGAATACACAGTTTTGGTGAAAATCTGGACAATTTACAATGACGTTAATGTGCACGGGCCGTTCCAAAATTGTCCGATCTGCCGTTAGCCGAAGGTCGTGCGGAGTTTAGCCATTTAACCAATCAGTGTGCTCCGCTGGTCATGTGAACGTACACATAACAGCGATTCGCGATTTAAGCAAAATTTAAACTCGCGGAAAGAAAAATTTTCTGGTAACATGTCGTTTATAGTTTTTCTCATAAAACAACACATTCATAACGTATGGATCCCAAACTTTCAACACACCATTTGTAAGTACTAAACTACCGTTTGGTATTGATAATGAAGGGAAGTAATAGACTTGCAAATCACAAACTCAATCTTCAAAGCTCAGTGAGAAGTGGTGCAGAAAATGTGTCATGTAGTACATGTAAAAATGTGTGGTATACATTTGTAAACTGAAGAACACTAATTTATTTCAAAATCTAGCAGTCAATATAATTCCAACAAAATTAAGTTCGTAGCTCCTTTATTATGCTGCAGGTTCTTCAAATATTTTCTTTAATATACCAGTGTATTTACACAATGTTGATTTTTGGCCCCCCCCCCCCGAAAAAATCCAACAAAATGATCCATTAATTTTAAGATTTTGATTTATTATTCTAACCTCTTACATGTACCTCTTATATCACTGTATATGCTAAATATTTCACAGTGATTTTAGATTCATGATTTCAAGTCCAAACAAACGCGAAAATGTTTCTTTCGTGACATTTCTATACAAAGTGAATGCAAATGCAACAAAATCGCGAAATTAAACTCAGTCTTGGAGCAAATTGTGAAAACATATCTGGTTGCAAAATATATGGCGTATACAGTACCTCATTCGCATTGCTCTTTTGCATTTCCATGTTGATTATACATGTATTTTTTTTTACTTTTAATGGTAATGAAATGAGTGAATTGAATGAAATGAAATTTAATTATGTACTCTTTTTGCTTACAGATTGTAAGACACAACCTTACAGGGAGCATGTCTCATCATCCCTGTCAATCATCACTAATCTGATGCTAAAACTCCACACAAGTCATGATAACAGACTTCATACTGGACTGGATGGAACAGAAGGAAGGGGTAGCACAGAGCATGAAACACGGGATGAGGATAGTAACCGAGGCCTGCAGCATCAGGAAGATGAAGGAGGAGGAGGAGAGAGTGAAGGATGTAGGATAGAAGAAAAAACCCGAAAACATACCAGAGAGGTAGGAGAGATACTCAACAGGGAGGATGATGATTCGAGAGGACATTTTGCTCCTAAGCATGGATGTTGGGATCAAGATGAAATGAGCGAGATTCAGTGGCTCAAAGAAGGATTACGAAAAGAGGAAAGTGAAGAGGAGGAGGAGGAGAGTGCTGAGAAGTTACTAAAAGATGTGGTGAAGTCGACAGTTGGTCCATGCATAGCTCTGTGTGCTGGTCACACGCAGATCCACCCGTGGACGGATGATACTTGTATTAGAGCTTCAAATGGTAAGACTGGATGGGAATAAAATGTACAATATTTAATATGTGTATTTAAAAATCAGTAATTGTAGAATCTTATTGGGTGGTAGATGCATTACAAGGACCTCAATGTTATCTTATTTGGGGGTCAAATTTCTACTGAGGTTGGTAACTTTGCAAGCATTAGTCCATTTGTAACCAAAGTTGGATGATAGATGCCCTATAGAGACCTCAATGTAAATTGGGGGTCAAGGATCATGTAAGTATGTCAAATGTCAAATGAGATCAAATGTACTTGGGTGAGACCAGGGTGCGACATAAGCGCTTGCCCGATGGCCCGGGGCAAGTAAACATCAGATTCGGGCAAGTATTTTGGAGTGTCAACTCGGGCAAGCGAAAATTTGTAAAGCAAACCTACATAATGGGCCATAAAGTACTAATATTGTATTGAAACAAAAATGAACTAAATGGTTGTTTTTACGGAGGAAACGCTGGCTAAAACATCGGCATTTTTTGGCTCATAATGCGTTCTCCAAAGTCGCAAAATGAGCGCACGCGAATGAGAGCCGCTAGCAGCCTTAATCTAGAAGGAGGATCTACCAGAGAGATTTGGGTGGTCAGGGTTCAAAATTAACGCTAGTCGGCTAGCCAATGGCTAGCAAAAATCACGGCGGACTAGCCAAAATCTCTATTTACTAGTCCGTGTGGCTAGCTAAAATATTACTTAAGTGTCGCACCGAGTGTTGCATGATTTTATGTAACAATGAATGAACTCAAAATCTTGATGTTTATTCGAACAAAATATGGACGAAATAACAAACTCTTGGCCCGAAATCTGTACTATGGCGCCGCTATCAATCCACTGTCAGATTCACCATGGATCTACTAGAGAGGATCCATGGATTCATTAATCATCGCCGCCGGGTTAATGTACCGTAGTCAAACTAGTTTGGGATTTACGTACGTGGCCGTGTATGAAGCTAACACGATTTTCACCGCAGAGGGCGTTGTCCGGAAACTCGCTCGAGCTAGCTAGTTCCGATCTATCCTCTAATGCGAGCTGGAAATTTACGGAGTGGTGTCGCTAGCGCTAGCGCTACAGTGTGGGATAGGCGCATAGGCCGATGTATGGGAGGAAATGTATTTTAACCCGTTCGAGACGATTTGTTTTTGCTTTAACACGCATTTCCCATAGACCTCGTGACGAGATATCTCGTCACTCGTCTTCAACGGGTTAAAACAGATTGTACGCTGTGTTTTCATGAGTCAGGCAATCCAATGATAGTGGTAAGTACGTTTGAAAAATCATTTTTTTACTTCATGTATAACATTAGTCCCCTGATAGTCCCACGCATGCAGTACATTGTGTCTATGTTTTGATTGAGTATGTCATGTCTGTGGTCCACACTGTCAGTAGTGGGAGTCGTGACTAAGTAGTCGCGACTCCGACTTTCAGTGACTTGGTTGGGCAACTGCAACAGACACACAAAACCACACAAACTATCAATGTTATTAAAAACAATGTTACTACTTTGAAAAAATATAATCTAATTTCCCTTTATTTTATCAATTCTGAAAACTGAGTGAAAGAGGGTGGACCTCGAATGGAAACTGACACGAACAAGACACACACAAACGAGTTGAAATAAATACATACATGTGTCAATGATAAATCTCCTTTTATTTCCTTTTCTTTTCTTCCCCTTCCCATTACCCTTCGTCCTCTTCCTCTTCTTCTTCCTCCTCCAAGTTTTTTCTTTTTATTCTTCTCCTTTCCTTTCAATTTTTCT
>JZLH01S0091865.1:0-14476 GCA_001188425.1 Eucidaris tribuloides | reverse complement strand
TTTTTCTTCTTCTTCCATTAACTTGATCCTCTAAAAACACACTGTAAATAGCCTCGCAGCTCATCATTTTGATGAAGATACCAACATGAACCTGTGACCCTCCTGCACTCATTTTGAGTTTGAGGCCTGAGATATAGCCTTGTTATGGACCGGGGTGGGGAAAAAAAGGGGAGGGGATAGCCTGGTGGGGAGACACCAATGGCTATTGCCAGTTGATTACATGTACATTATTTACATTATTCTTTTCGAAATTAAACGTGTATTCAAAACGGGCGGACTAGTCAATTTTTGGGGAGGGCTAGCCAGAATTCTGGCGGACTACCTAAAATTTAGGCTGACTAGTCCGTCTGGCTAGTTAAAAAAAAAGTTAAGCGCGACCCCTGCCAGTGGTCTTCTAATCAGTCCAGGAAAAACACAAACATCTTGGAAAATTGTGGCAAGGATAGAAAAACTAACAGAAAGGATTCAGTAAAAACTGACTGAGAGTACCAGTAAAGGTAAGCAGAATGCTTAAAATCACCAGAAAATATATTACAGCCACCTCACAAAAGTTCGCTAAATAGCCGACTAGAGATTGTTTAGTCCCACATGTGTTAAATGGTGTATGTAAAAATCGGTAATTCCAAGACTAAGTTACGATATTGTTGATAATTTTCTGCACTTGAAAATGATAAATCTGACCATGAAAATATCATAGGAGTGTCAGAAATTATATTTGTGATATTATAAGTGGACTTTTTTTTAAAGGGATATTTGGTCAAAAAGTGGCAAACTTAGCAGCTGGAAACATGACCCTTTTAGTCACTGAATTTATAAACTGGAGTGTGGGGTTGGAAGATGCCAGGCGTGGTGTCCAGTTCACCAGCTAGGCTAGTGGTTTTATGAAGAACTCTGTTACTAAATATTTCATAGGGAGTGTAGTGTATCTGGTAAATTCTGGTTAGTTAATCATTTCAAAGATTTTGAATAAGGTAAGTATAATAATCTAAACAGGTTTGAGAACTTAAAGGGAAATAGGGAACAGACACCAAAAAACTTTACGCTGGTCTACATTTTCCAACATTACTTTTTTGCTACAGGGTTTGGAAATCGTAATTATACATTTCTGCGAGGATAATATATTTATGAAGTTTTTTAATGTCTGCAGATTAACTCTTGGTGGTATAGGTGGTGATCCGGTGTGTGGGGGGGGGGAATGACCCCCCCCCCATATTTTTTCATGGGAGGGGGCTGACCCATCCCCCTTGATTTTTGAAGCTTAATTTTTTCCCCCTAATTTGTTATTATTTTAGATAGATTTTCTATTCACTGTCAAAGTACTAAACACTTTCCTGTAACACTTTACAAACACTTTTAGTTAGAAATTCTGTGTATCATCTACATGATATCAAAAGTTCATGGTTATTTTTGGAACACTTCAGAAACACTCGAACAAGTTTAATTTGAAATTGTAAACACGTTTAGGTGTTGAAAGTGTCAAACATTTTTTTATGAACACAAAAACACTGAAGTGTTTACATCTTCACAAAAAATGTTTGTCGATGCATTTACGATTTTCATTCCACCTAAACACCTAAACGTGTTTATGAAGTGTTCCAGAAATAAACACAAACTTTTTATCTCACATAAGTGATACACAGTGAGAATTTCTAACTAAAAGTGTTAAAGATTTCTAGATAAACATGTTCAAGTGTTTATAAAGTGTTACAGAAAAGTGTGTTCTAAGTACTTTTACAGTGATATAAAAAAAAGATGAAATGTAATGGAAACAGAAAAAAACTTTATTGAGGGTGGGGAGAGGGAGATTTCAAATTTCAACTTTTTAACAACATTTGACAATAATTAATGACATGCTTTTTTTCCAGTGCAAGGGTGTAATTATTTTTTCATTGCTGTGGCATCCCCCTCCCCCATGCCCCCATAACCCCCACACACAACATGAAATTGCTGCTACCGCTTGCTGGAACATAATGTTATAATCTTTCACATCCATAATACATGTATATGATGAACGAATAAAATTAAAAATATAATCACTGATTTTGATAAATGCAATAAAAATTATTGATGCGAATGGTTATGTATATTTCTATAAATATTCATCACAGACCACACACAGATCAACAATATTTCTATTATTTTTTCGGGCAAGCGAAAATTTCATTCGGGCAAGCATTTTTCAGCTGTTTGAAAATTCACTTGCCCGACCGGGCAAGTGGCCAAAAAAAGTTATGTAGCACCCTGGGTGAGACACATGGTTATCACCCATTTTTTTTCTTCTTCTTATCATCATCATCATCTTCTTCTTCTTCTTCTTCTTCTTCTTCTTCTTCTTCTGATTAAGTCTGCCTCCTTCAATAAGTCTGAAGATTCTTGCAAACTGTGTGTGTGTGAACCGCGATTTTATGTTCATTCGAGTGCTAATTTAGTATTTACATCATAATACCATATTTACAAATATTTACGTACATATACCGTAGATGAAGGAAGACTAGCCACTGTCACCAACTGTCACCAACTATTACGAAATGCTCAGAGAGTTTGTGCGCCCTCAGGTGAGCGTTGTATGCCCGGGGAGGCTGTTGTTTAACACAGGGATTTATTACATATGAGGCCTAGCTTCTGCGGCAATTTTTTGAACTCCTGCAAAGACATTGTCGAGTTAATTTTGAGAAAAATAAAACTTCCCACTCACTTCTAGCCCACAAATTTGGACAGCTGATGGATAAACTTTGAAATTCCCAAGTTGACTTCTCAACATTTTTGTCCATTGCAGAACTGCTGGCTAAACTCCCCATCATATGCGGCTGTGAAACATTGTCCTCCTTGCTCCAAGGCAGTCATCATGATGGACAGTCATCAAGGACGGCCCACGCACCCAAGCGGATCTTGAAGAAGGGGGTATTTGGTCCTGTTATGACTGAGCTCACAAAAGAGCTGACTAGAACAGAGTGGAAGGAACATCCTGCAGCCGTACAGGCATTCATCTGGTGCTTGAATCATGTCAAAGTAGGTTCCAGGGTCGTAGCAATTAGCCAGGGCTCGACACAAGCACTCACCTGCTTGCCCAGGGCAAGTAAAATTTCATGTTGGACTAAAAAAAACCTCAAAATGTCAAATTTACTTGCCCAATTGGGAAGTAAAATTTTGATCATGAAATGAGAACAACATGTCCAAAAATTTTACCAAAAACCCTGAATATGTCTAAAATTTGGTTAACTTTATTTTCTCATTATTTTGTTCGTTTTGGTATTGTACTTTAAATTTATAAATCACATCTTTCGCAAATCCCGAGAACTAAAAGAACGGCCGATGCTATGAAAAGGCCTTTTGTTTAAAATTAGTGTGAAATCATTTATATGTTTTTATTACAACTTTAATTTTTGGGTAAGTAAATTTTTCATTCGGGCAAGTAAAAATCTGAAAGTGATAGTTTTGCTTACCCAAAGGGCAGGTAGGAAATAAAGTTAGTGTGGAGCCCTGAATTAGCTTTGAGAGGAAGCAGAAAAAGCAGGAAAACTTCATCAATGAAATTCTGAGAAAAATCACACAAATTAAAATGAAGAAATGGATTTTGTAAAACTCCAACCTTCTATTTGTTTTGTACACAAATCATTTTCTTGAATGTCACTTACTCCTTATGGGAAAACTGTAAAAATGGCGAAGTTTGAAAGTATGTTGAGTACTGAGAGGGAGAAAATGTTTCTTCAGAAGAAAGGAAAAAAAGAATAAGTAACAGTTTGTGGATTGCTTGTAATGTATAGAACAATACAGTGATGTCAATTAGTAAAGATCATAAAACTACTGTTACTATTGCTTGCCAGTACTATTACTACTACAACTACTACTTCTACTGCCACTTCTTGTCTACTATTACTAGTCTACTACTTTTACTACTACTACTACTAGTGGGGGGGGGGCAAGTTTTCAAAAACACTGAAAAAACACCACTGATTTTCATTACCTAAAACAATAGGGGGACAGTCTGACCCCTTAAAGCCCTCGTCCCTCCCCCTCCCCGTAGTGCCGCCCCTTTAAATAATGGATGGAACCCATTCCTTCATCAAGAATAGTTCACCTCTTAGGGACAATGGGCTGGTACAGAAGCCCAGTGGATTACAAATTAGGGGATGATGGTCTTTCACAGATATTTCCAAAAATAAAAAAATTTTAACAGGCTTTCAAGCGCTCCTACTTTTCCTACTTTTTCCTACTTTTTTTACTCCCCTCCTACTTATCCTACTTTTTTTGTAAAAACCCGCCGCAAAATTAAAAAAATGCTACTGATCATATAAAATGCTGGAGTAGTTGGTAGGTCACTTTACGGTATTCACCGAATAGTGTGAACCTCTTTTCGGCACAAGAAAGGCGTTCTCTACCAGCCAGAGTTGCATATAACCAAGTTCAACCACACTACGTTGGCATTTGGATTACTAACGGATGGGAAACTCTCCTACTCAAACGCATTGCATGACGGACTTTTGGACTTCTCTGACAAAAAAACAAAACAAAATCAAAACCCCATGCATGTCCTACTTTTCTCCTACTTTTAGCTCTTTATATCCTACTTTTTCCTAAATTTAGCTCCTATTTTTCTCCTACTTTTTCACCATGGTCCACTTGAAAGCCTGTTTTAATCAAATTTGCAGTGAGTGTTAAATTTGTGTTTCCCAATGCCCCTGTCCCTTAAATTACACATTTTTTTTTACCAGTTTAGATAAAGAAAATAAGTGTGCTGTGAAGAGACTCTTGACCACAAAAAGACAGTAACAGGTATCCATAGAAACAGCTCAAATACTTTGACCACATCACAAGAATGGGAAATACCAGATATCGTAAACTTGTACCAGAGGGGAGGGGAAGACCACATAAGAAGTAGACTGATTGTTTAAAGTGTACCAATACCCTGAGTATAATGTTTGTTATGTATGAAGCATACATTTAAGACTTGCCTTCTGTAAAATATTAGAATTTTATTTCACTCCGATTTCTATTTATTAGAGTTTAAATGTAAATTTTAAAGAGTTTATACAAGCAAAAAACGACTTGAAACAGACTAGTCGATCGCCCGATTCTATCAATCGATTGATCACGCTATCAATATTTTTTTATCCTTGTTCATCTAAAACGATAGTGCGTGTGCGATGCGTACGATCAGCCGCTACAACAGTGCAGTGCATGCAGTATGTACAGTAACTGCAGTGCAGCCCTAGCGCGGTCAGCACGGCGGGCTGCACCGCTGCCGCTGGAACCGAAAGCCAGTCAGCAATGCAGGGTGAAGACAGTCTCGGGGGGGGGGGGGGGGGGTAAACTTCGATTTTTTTTTATAATGACAAATGCAACAACAAAACAGACGATATCTACATGACGAGAAGATTTATAATCCTGAGCAGCATGTAAAGGAATCCCCGCTATATCTTCCCGAACTTTGTTCGTATAAGTTGTGCGGAGATTGGTGGGATTGCATGGAACGTTGTGGGCTGATCGCATCGCGATATCATTGTAAAAACATACGCATATTGCTAGAACGTGCATGCATAAAACCTGCGCTTACGGAGCAGAACTTAATGCACAGAGCACAAGTGTCAAAATATTATGGAGATTATGATCCGATTTCTCGAAATACGTATAATTTCAGGAGCTACATGTATGACAAGTGAATTTTGGTTGTGTTTTGTGTATTTTACTTATTTAACAAATATTATACTCAGGGTATTGGTACACTTTCAAGGCTGACTGTAGAATTAGAAACATCCAACAAATGTTGGAAGCTAGTCACTTGGCATCTGACAAATCTACCTGGCAGGCCATTCTGAAACAGAAGCCATCACACAGCCTGCTGATGTGGACAGCTTTGGTCATGGTAGACTTTTAACCCATTGGAAATGATTTGATTTCAATATAGCACACATTCTCCAAAGACCCCAGACTGAGATTTCTCGTTGGTAGTCTACATTGGGTTAAAAGAAAACATAAATGTGTTTGTTTATATTCCCTTCATGGATAACCAGGTGACAACTTGGCATTGTCTCTCATGGAACAATACTGCCGTAGATCTGCGACCCCCAGGGGGTCAACACTGTAAAAGCAGTGAAACCATCCCAAAAGATATGTTAGCACTATTATCAGCTGACGCGATCACCCTGACATCAAGTTGGTTTTAATAAAAGCAAAACAATGAGAGAAACACATTCATGAAAGTTTGGCGATAATCGACCAAAGAATATCGGAGTTATGAACTTTCAAGGTTTAATTTTGTGACGTCACATAGAGCAGCTCCCCATATGTCATGTAATATCAATTCAATAAATTGCCACTTTTTATTGTTTCATGATAATTGAATGTGTGTGTTTTTTTCTAGAAGCATGTATAAAATAATGTTTCTAATTATATATTGAATGCACAGGTAACATCATTTTCAATTTTCTGAGAAAATGGCACTTTATGGAATTGATAGTACATGGCAATGGGGGAGCTGCTCGCATGTGACATCACAAATGTAAAACTTTGAAAGTTCATAACTCCACTATTTTTTGGTGGATTTTCGCCAAACTTTTATTAATATGTTTCTCTCATTGTTCTGCTTTTATTAAAACCAACTGGACATCAGGGTGGATCTTGCCTTTAAGTCTTCAAGATGACACATTTTGTAACTAATTGTTTATATATTGTCTGACGTGTGTTTATTTCAGCATCCATATCTGGGGGAGCATCTCAGCACCTGTCTGCCTCCATCCCTCCTGTTGGTGGATGATTACCAGGTGAGATTATAACATTCTAGAAAAAAAAATGGGAAGAAAATGTAGGGAAATTGAGACTTTTTGCTAGGTGAAACTCATCATTGAAATGGAAGTTCACATGGTACCCCCTTTTGTGAAGTTTTGTTAGGCTGCTTGATTAAATTGTAAAATAAATATGGCGCAGTGGTGGGATTACCTTATATATATCCATTGAAACAAATGGAGAAACCCCTAAAACAGTCTGCAACTTCATTTAAAACTGTGACAAAGGCAAACTACCTAATTTTTGGTCTCATAACGCATAGAAAAGTTTTTAAATCGGTACAGAAATAATACCAACCATTAAACATGCAGGCAAAGTACAATTTTATTTTGAACAGTAGTTATCTATTAGTCAATGAATACTAATCCGCATTAGACAAATGCATAAAATGTGTCATGTTAATGAATGCGTATGGTACAAATTTGTGATAGGTACATTTATCACATTATACATGATAAACACCCCATGCACTGTAAGAGTCTGAAAATAGACTAGTAGACTATTAGAATTTTTGTTTCCAGGAGGAGACATTTATTCAAATCAAAGTCTTACGGTCACTATAGCACTAGAGCATATTATCTTTTTAGATGCTGATTGGATTAAAAGATCAGCTCGTTACATGATATGGTTTGCGATAGTGTTGCACGACTTCAGCATTTTAGAGAGTCGACTAGTCGCCCACCAATAATCGCGACTACGACTATTAGTCGACTATCGAAGTCGCAGTGAGTGCAACGTATACGGCAACACATTATGCATGATAGCATTGCACGATTATAGGCTTATCCAAGTACATTTTGGCAGTTCTGCTTTGATTTGCGATAAAGAGAGATAGGGACAATTATCTGCCACAAAATGTGTAGAGAAATGATTGTAGTTCTTCTGTTTCAATTTTACGTCTTTTGACTCAGTTTTTAATACAAATTAACTTGATAAAAGTCGATATGCGTTCCGATAGTCGTAGTCGCGGACTATTAACATAGTCGGACTACGACTTTTCGCGACTTAGTCGCTGCACACTAGTTTGCTGAGGAGGTAAATGTTATATTTCACCAGCTGGTTGTATTTTTACCAATAGTCAATAATGAAGTAATAATTTTATGGAATTCTGATGCCCTCTTATGGTTCAATGTGTGGAGTGGAGTGAGCTCCCCCTGCGAAGCAGGGACATCCGCGGAGCGGATGGTCTGAATGATAACGCTTTGGGGCTTTTAACTTTATCTCTTGTTTTTCTGACAAGATTTTTCAAAACTCCTGGATAGTCCATTCCACTTCCACTGCCATTGGGATGGGCCTTGTTCTGAGACTCTCTTTACCATGCAAAACAAAATAAGAAACTAAGCAGTGTAAAGATTCATTACAGTGATCAGATAAGGCTGGGCTTTCTCACATATACAAACTGTTTACCATCTGTTTTTGAACAAGGTGTCAATCACTTATGGTCTTGGGAGCGTAAGCAGTGAGCCATGCAGGCTCTTGCCTCAGGGTCGCTAATCACTTACAGTGCACTGCAGACCTTGACAGATAAGAATCTGATTAAATCTTTCTGGAAGGGCTATTTTTGTGGATTTTTCTAGTTTACTGGAAATGTATGTTATTTGCAGACTATTATGACTGAAGACAGGTTTGGCTGTTGTATTCCAGAATAATGGTCTGGCAGCCAGACTTACCTATGCGTGTGTGTGTTGGCTATGGAGAAGCTTCACCGTGCGACGCGAACCGCTGAAAGTAACTTTTTCCCTTAAAAATTGACATAATTAGTCAAATTGATATTTTTGACCTTCCATATGGAAAATAGAGAAAATAACTTGTTTTTCAGATTCAGTTGACAATTTTACTGGCTGCAGTATTGATTTCGTTGTCATTTTTGTAACATTTGTCCAACTTTTTCGGCCATCGGCCAGTTAACTTTCAGCCAACATCATGAGAACGCGAGTAATGTCACTCTCGCGTTGTGCAATGCCGGTATCGTCTGCTATTACTGAGCTCGGTGTTGCGAGCCAGTTTATTAGCAGACGATTTCTTTCCTAACACCAACCACCGCAACTTGAAATCAAGCACTATTAGCGTATCAGGTCATCTAATGTAACAGATAGCAACTGTAGCGGGACTGTAATGTAACAATCTTTAGCCATCAGTGTATATTTTCTCTCATGATCATATTTTCGGCTCAGCGCTTCGTGCTTCGGGGACAATATAATCCCTTGCGGAAAATGATTACTCCCTAACGTCCAAGGAATGTTATATTACACCCTGCTACCAGTCAATATCGTATAATATTATTATACTCTGTTTTTCATGTCCCGAAAGGTGGAGAACAATGATGAATTGGCATTCAGTGCTTGCAGCATCTCATTGGGACAATGTGTTAAGTTGGATATTAGTATGCTGTGTTCAATCATCGACTGTGGATGAGCTGTAGTGCCTTGTAAATTGTTATAGAACATTTTACCGGATATCGGGAAATTACTCATCAATTATTGTCAACAAATATATAGGCCAAACTGTACCATCAAAATAAGTCGAGTGACGTGTGCTTGTCGTTGAAAATATCAGGTTGATTACTGTTCTCGACATGCATATGTGCGGGAAAATACTCCTACTCCGCCACATATCTCGTAGTTAAAAGTTAACTGGCGCCAGGTTTTCCAGGACCAAATAATGTCAAAGATTTTATTGCATTAATCTCAAATATTTTTAAATTTAACATCTATTTGAACCGATCAGGATCATGTCAAACTTGTATTCAAATTTCAATTGTATCTTTATTTATTTTGAACTTCATGTGTAAAAAATAAAACATAAAACCTCTGACGAAATTTTATTTTTATGGTATTGTAAGAAATGGATATGTCAATTCTACTAGGTGTTTAAAATAATATTTGTTATTTTGGAAAATTAATAACACAAAACTGTTAACAACAGATTATTACTGACATTGAAGATATAGTTACGCAGAATAGTGAACATTTTGTTGGAGGTTGGTTTCAGTACGATATCAATACTCAGTTTTATTGAAATTCACGTTTACTTAAAAAGTTTAGAGTTCAGATTTGCTCAAAATCCAACTCCTGTAAAAATTGAAACTGTACAGAAATACTGTGTGTATCAGTCCTACACAATAGAAATAGAACAATGGCTGTGAGATAGTGAACTAGAGTCTAGCCATCGCCAGGCGATTTATGAATATTAATAAAGCATTTATCTTCTTGGACGGAGTCTCGTGATTAGACTGCATACCAATGTCTCCAAGGTCAGTCTCTGGCAGCCATTGTCTATTTCTATTGGTTGGGGACTGAACACACACTTTCCCACACACACCATTTGATTTCTGTACAGTTGTCGAATTTTGTACAGGGGGTTGGATTTATGAGCCAAAATCTGAACCCCTATTTTAAAAAAAGCATGACATTACATAAAAACTGCAGTATGTTGATATCGTTACTGAAACCACCTCAACAAAAAATTCACTATGTCTCTGTAACTATATTCAATTGCCAGAATAATTCTGTTGTACAGTTTTTGTTGTTATTGATTTTAAGAAATTAAGCAAATATTATTTTAACACCTAGTACTTGTTTTGCTATACTAGCTATCAAATATTTTAAATCAAGGACTTAAAAGGTCCCTGGATTTTTAAACCCGTTGGATACGGGGAACCAGATGTGCCCTGTGTTAATATCTATGGGATTCTTCAGATACTCAGACGGAACAGTTTAATTTAAAGGGTTACATAAAGCAATGACCTTGCAATTTGGCATCGTGAAGTTTGTGTATGCATGGCTGATAATATGTGTGCTACTTATGCTCTCTGCTCTTCACAAGTCACTACTAGACACTTCTTACTCCTACGATGCCCGGCAACATTGTCTTTCCTAGGCCCAAAAGTAGTGACAAGCAAGGGGGGGGGGGGCGGGCAAGGGAAAAACTCACTTTGTGTGTTTTGTATTTAAAATGGATGTTCAGATTTTAAAGCCAAATTTGTGTTAGAATCATCTGTAGGGAAGAGGAATTACAAAGTTATTCAAATGGTTCCTGTGGATTTCAGGGCTGCTAGACTATCGTGCTTCCAAAGCCAACAAAGTACTGTAAGGGGGAAGAAACTCCACGTTTGTTTGTTTTTGCTATAAACGGATAATCAGATTCTTAACAATTTTGGTAGAATCATCTGTAGGGAAAGAGGAACAAAGTTATTCAAACGGTTCCTGTGATCAGGGGGTGCTAATATCGTGCTCTTAAAGGGAAAAAGCTATATAGAATTGATGATAATAATCTAAGAGACACCATAGGAGAGGTTGCAGTCTAGCTCAGCGTAGCATCCAAGCACCCCCTCCCGCCCCCAGCCCTTCTTATGTAATATTTTGTACACCCCAATCATTGACCTGTGTCTGATCTTGTAGGACCCAAAGCAGAGTTACGTTGGTACGGTAGGCCACGAGCGTCGTCTATGAGGCACTTCACCCTCTCCTTGTACAACAACCAACGCATCTCATACGACTTCTGCTATCCATGCTTGCTGAGTTTACTCAAGTCTGTGTGAGAGAGGATCCCATAGGAATCAGACCACCAGACAGCGTGAGAAGAGGGGTTCACAGCTCCGAGTAGGCTGAGGGGTCCATTTAGACCCGCATTTAGAAATGGTCCAGGTAGGCCGATTTTCAAAACAGGACAATTAACAGTAAGGTTCAATGGCTAACAATCCATGAGGAATCGCATTCAATCAATGGGGCGGAGATATGAATAGATCACCCCCCCCCCGCATGAATACGATTGGACATCACAGATTTTCGCGTGGTAAGGGTTAGTGTTGCAGCGACTCCAGGATTTTTGCGAAGTGACTAATCGGCCGATCAAAATCATGACTCCGACTATTTTTGCCAAACTCTTCGGCATTCGGTCTGTTGATGGATTCAGTTAGGGTAAGAGAAGCACACTAAACCTATACAATGACTTTCAGTGTCCTCCTTCAATAGATTTCAGTGATTTTGATGCCAAAAGCAGTCCATTGTTGTTCCAATTTCATTACAATGCATAATGGTTAATTCATTTTGAAAATTATTTTTGAAATTTTGTTGTTTATCTGTTGATTACCGATCATTCCAAAAATTGACTTTTTACCATAGTACCCACACATTGTCATTGATGATTTGACGGCTTATATGGCATACATATATGATTACATGGAGTCGATTCTGGCATTTTCTAAAGTCGAGTCGCCGACTCCTCGACGAATAGTCGACGACTCACGACTTTTAAGCCGACTTAGTGCTCAACATATGTAACGGTCTTACAAGACCGAGGGATCAGATAGATGATTTATGTGAATGGGTGCTGATAGACCGTTTATCAAAAAGGGTTCAATAGACCGATCTACAAAAAAAGTCCCAAGACAATCCACTCTTGCTGACCTTTATGATAATTGGCCCTTTATAATCGAAGTTCTATCAGACCCTTACAATATACGAAAATTGCTTCTGGATAGGACCCTCGGTCTACCGCGTTCTATCAGACCTTGCGTCTATAGGACGTCGTTCTTAACAGCGTTTCCCCTGAGAAGGGACCAGCAGATTTTTTACAGAAGACTCCAAGCTCTCCGTTTTCGTGATCTGGAGCCATGGCTCCATAACATCTTCCTGTTGTCTACCTGCTCAGTATAGCAACATCTATACATGCATCTTTTCGAGGCTCCAGGTGAAATTATGTGGACTCGGAAGCGGATTGGTGACTGCAAAGCACTATTTTCTGAGGGGCCTCAGCCCCGAATGAAATTATACTAGTGCCACAGCGTAGAGAATCCATAATTTTAACTTGGTGCCTACTAATAATGCATGGGTATAATTGATATATATCGTACATAAACAAATCAAACACAACTAGAAGTGATAGTCAAACAAAACTTAGAACAAAAATATTTTGAAACTCACTGTCCCTTATCTCTTCAAGGTCAAAAATCTAAAATATTCTTATCCAAATGGCAAAACATTTAAAAAACATTGCAGTATTCCGTAAAAATAGCTTACTCATACATAATCTGAATTTTGTGTGATTTTCGGTATTAGTTCATTCTTTAAAATTTTGAGTTTTGCCGAAAAAAAAATCAGTGTACACAGCGTCAACATCCATATGCACAGTGGATGATTTGTACATCGCAATATGCAATATAATGTACGGTACATTACGTACACGCTGCGCTCGCACACACCATGCTGGTGAGCGTGGATGATTTGTATATCGCAATACGCACTATAATGTACAGTACATTACGTACACGCTGCGCTCACACACACCATGCTGGTGAGCGTGGATGATTTGTATATCGCAATACACACTATAATGTACAGTACATTACGTACACGCTGCGCTCACACACACCATGCTGGTGAGCGTGGCACATCCAGTCGGCAGTGGCTTGTGAAGTCACCATATTGGTTACAATGGAAATTGTAACCGATATGGTGAAGACGGTTCTGAGATATCCGTCTTATGGTATAGCTCAGTTGATCATGAGACTATTTTATGTCAATTACTGCAAGGATATTTTTGATCTAGGATATAATTTTTTTTTTTGGGGGGGGGGGCTGTCAAATCTTAAAGGACATTGACATGATTGGGAGAAATCAAACATGCTTCTAGATCCAACTGGTTGAAAGATATACCAAAGATACACCAGCTGGAGTGTATCCCATGGCTGGATGAATTTGTCTTGAATTTGTTTACTTAAGGAGAATTAAGCATGGACATACCAGACCTGAATTACTCTCGAGCCCTGGGAGAAATTAATCCCATAGAAAACTACGCAACAAATTTGCTAGTCACAAGGCATACCAATGGAAATTCTTCAAAGGGTGTCCACATTTGACCACAAAATATTCACAGCAGAATCCTTGCATAGTGTACTTGATTCTAGAATAGTTTTATCCCAAGTTGAGGACAACTTTTCAATCATTGTAATTACCTTTAGACTTCAGGAAAGGTGTTCAAATTCATAATTTTACCTTTATAAAATATGTAAATTGGGTTTATACAAGCATGAAATATTGTCTATTGTAATAGGCCTGGGGAGCAGTATGTCCATCTGGATGGTTATTAAACTTCTAGCCTTTTCCATTTGTACATTTGCAGTTAGGTCGATATGATACCACCCTACAGACGATACTGACCAATATGGAAGGAGAGCAGAGGATCGTTGTACGTCAAGCCAATGCAAGACACCTTCCTCCATTCATTGAAGCCATGGGCGTTACTGTTCTGAGGCATATGAAGGTAAGCCACCATTATCTGCATCATTAGCATCATTATCATCATCATCATCATCATCATCATCGTCATCATCGTCATCATCATCATCATCATCATCATCATAATCATCATCATCAACATCATCATTGTCATCATCATCATCAGTCAGGGTTGTTGGCAGCCAAAATGTAGTGCCAGCTAAATTTGACAATAATTTGAATCAAAATACTGAATCAAGTTGCAATAGTGGCATTTTATAGCTGTTTTGAAGAACAGAGAGGTTAATTTGGCATTCCAGTGCCGGTCGGCAAGGCCTAAAATTCCCTTGACTGCTGGCTAATTTGGCCGAGTGCTGGTTACTCCCGACCGGTGCCGACCGGTGTAGCGACATCCCTGATCATCATCATTAGCGTCATAATTTTCATTGTAGCCATCATAATCCATATATATGGTA
>JZLH01S0091863.1:47946-62822 GCA_001188425.1 Eucidaris tribuloides | reverse complement strand
GCATAAATTAAAAAATACAATGAATTTCATGATTCTGTGTAGAAGTTTTAATTCCCCCACCTAGCCCTATCATATGAAACAATCAGAATCAAAATCGGTTGAGAAATGACGAAGAAGAAGCATTTTCAAAACTGTGGACGGACGGACGGACGGACGGACGCCAAACGCCACGCCATGGCATAAGCTCATCGGGCCCTTCGGGCCGGATGAGCTAAAAATTTGTTGTGTAGCTTTCTATGCCATCAAGTTCTATCACCGCATGAGAGTAGTTCAATACTACAATGTTCATTCTTAATTCTCCTTAAATAAACAAATTCTAGGCAAATTCTTCCAGCCAAGATTTACACTCCAGGAAGCGTATACATTGGTATATGTCAAAACTCATTTGCTTCTTGAGGCATTTTGAAGTGTTCCTAATCATGTCATTAGCGTTTAAACTGCACTTTTGAATACTGGTAAGTTAGTTTGAAAGGCGATTCTCATTCCTTTCAACGATATTGACTACATACTTCCCTTTATAATCCAATAATAATAATCCAAATTTTATTGTTTGAAATAGAAATCAGACATAGAAATCCTCCGAAAATTCATTTTGCCCAATTGATCGTGGGCCCGACAGCCACTGAGCAGCACCAGATCGATGTTGCTCTATCCCTTAAATAGTTGAACGTCAAACAGGGTAGCAGCAACTCCCATCTTTTAACGTCTTTTGGTCTGACGCGGCCGGGGTTTGAATGTGCTTGAACCCCCGACCTCCCTGTTGTGAGGCGGACGCTTTACCAACTGAGCCAACACAATCGACCATTTTGACCATTATGATGGAATGAGGTCAAAGGTCACAACTTACCCACTGGACACTCGTCACACTGTAACCCAGTGGCTGCAGGCAGACAGGCACACTGGCCTTGGCTGTCACAGGTAGTATTCTCACTCCCTATGGGGTTGCAGTTGCACTCAACACAGCCAGTTGAGGTGAGATTGAAAAAGCTGAGGGAGGATGCAGAAATAACAGAACATGTTTGTAATATTCATACTTGATTTTAACAATGTTTTCTATTCTTGCACTTTCAAAAATCAACAACAAATCCAAAAGTATTACAAAAAGAATGTTACAATTTTTTTCAATTAAGAAGGATTAGGTAGGCCATTATTGGCCCTACACAAGTGACACTGTATTTATTGTTCCCCCGATACTCAATAGGTGTCTGTGTTAAGATAACACTTCTGATAGTGATAAAAGTGTATCAATTACTGACAGTGACTGGTAAATCCATTGTCCAGATAATACAGGAGTCCGGTTAAGCGATGGCCGTATAACCAAAGTCGGAGTGTATATCAATGCTACACTACACCTATAATGTATTGCACTTTTAAGAACGAACTACTTACCCTGGACTACATTCTGTACAGCTGAGTCGTCCCACTCCAGGCTTGCAGCTACACTGACCATCATCTGTACACCCGGTGTCCCGGGAGAACTCTGGGGTACAGGTACATGGGGTACACCCCTGACCTGTTAGTGAGCAGATATATATATAATTATTAGTATGTGTTCAGGCCAACACTGGATACAACACTGAATTAATCCTAATCAAACAGGGTTCATACATGCCATGACAATTCAATTACTTTTAAAACATGGACAGATTCTTTGAATAGTCCATGTCAACAAAAATATGATAAAATCCTGAATTTTTAACAATTTGTTAACATTCACCAATCCCCATCTAGTATTTAAAAATGTGATATAAAATATTTTTAAGCATTCCACAGCAAGATTCAAGCTTTTCTTTCATAACAATTTATTACCATTATTAAATGAAAGGGATTATTCGGAAAGGTGAAATGTGATGTAATGGATTTTCATTTGTCTCTCTCTGTATTTTAGATCGCAACTGCTGATCTATGATTTTAACAAACATGTCAGAAAAAATGAACCAGGTCTCGAACCCACTTCTACAGCTATCCGGGCTGCGACAATATCACCAGGCCATCACTGGTTAACGGCATTGACTCGATGACCAAGGAGTTGTAATCCAACTCCTTGAGTTGCAATGTGAATAAATAAATAAATGAATGAATGAATAAAAAAAAATACCAAAGCTCACAATTCTGACATTGCTATGTTAAATAGTCCAGCCGGACATTTTTATTATTAAATAAAAGGGATTATTCAGAGAAGTGAAATGCGATGTAATAGTTTTATTACCAGTCAGCACATATGTTATCCCCTTGGTGTCGGTATAGTGTTTTATGTTCTTTTTCTTCAATTTTTCTTTCTTTTACAACTTTTGCACTTGACAGGTTAATTTCTATGCTTAAATCAATCTAAATGATACCCATCACTTTCCTTGTGTATCAACCCATGCTTTTGTAATAATAGTAGTAGTAGTAGTAGTAGTAGTAGTAGCAATCATTCATATTTTACAATACTACTAATCATCAAAAGAATAATTAGTAGTTAGTAGTAGTAGCAGCAGCAAAGAAAATTCTGGAACCGGAAAACAAGATATTATGACAATACTTTTAAAGTGATAGTCATACTTCATCAATCTACCACATTTCATCCTCCATCATTGTATAACCACTCACCTGTTTGAAGTCCATAGTGGTCCACCTCACAGCTACCACACTTGTCACCGACAACATTCATCAGACAGTCACACACCCCAGTAGTCTGGTTACACGATTGGTCCACGGAACCCAGGGGGTTACACTCACAGGCTGTAATAAAAAAAAATACAGTTAACCCTATCAAGGTATTTTATAGAATGGTTGGATGAATCTCTGTAATGTGATTGGTCAATTACCGTGCAAGAATTTTTATTGGCCGCACGCGATACTAGCGATACTACAAATCGATCACGATACTCTTTGCAAGCACGATGGTGAACAACACGGTATAGGCAACACACACACACAGTGACCACCTAAAACGAAGTTCAATTCAAGTGCATTTTGTCTGATCACGATGAGAAGTCTGCAGAAATTGAATGCATACATACAGATTCAGATGCTACTCATCCCCCCAGAAGTAAGAAGAAGATTAATAGAGCTAAAATAGGTAAATTTACTTAATTTAAAATCGTAACATGTCTGTCGAGTGAGCAACTCAGCTGCAGCGCTAGCGGTGCGGGTCAATTAGCTGTACATGTAGTAGACAGTAGAGTCTGTACTGCGAACAGTGCGCAGTCTTTACTGTAGGTACAGACTTTACTGTCTACTAATTACAACGAATACAAATGTCGGTGATTTTATTATCAACGTTCGTACACGTATTATCATGATTATTTATTGGCAATAATTTTCTTGGAGCAGTTGTGATTTTAAACCAACTTATAGCGTGATGAACTAAATAGGAGAGCATGAAGACTCAATTTCTGTTAATGACAAGTAAAATTCATTTAGATTGAGGTTTCTTCTGAAATTCAGCTTGTGTCATGTGTGTGGCTTGTGGCTGTGCAAACGCAGCGCAGTGAACTCTGTGACTGTGCACGATGGCGGCCTACTAAAAATGCCCATAGGACATATACAGGTCCTTTGCAATGTGTTAATTTCACCTAATTTGACAATTTCTTGGTGATAATATTTAGCTTAGTTACCCCAAACCTTGTTTTTATAAAATTTTCTGACAATCCTGCACTGAAAAGTGGGAAAATTTTGTCCCTTTTCCTGACATTATGTCATTTGCAGCAAGCTTACAAAACCATGCGTCCGGTAAAAAAAAATTACCGGACGCATGATTTTTTTTTACCGGACGCATGATTTTTCCATGCATCCGGTAAACTGATGTTAATGGATATGTTAGCCCTTTTGACAGATTCCGAGGCCCATTCTATAAAACAGATGATGCACAGGTTGATTTCGTGGGTCGAGTAGGAATTTTGTACACGCGGTACCTCTGAATTTTCAGACAATTCAGAGGTACCTTGTGTCAACAATTCCTACCGACCAACTCAAACCTGCGCATCATTTGTATAGTATAATACATTTGACAGCAGACAGTCATACCCCTCAGTAGTCTGATTACATGACTGGTCCATAGAACCCATGGGGTTACACTCACAGGCTGTAATAAAAAAAAATACAGAGAACCTTTTAAAGATATTGTACAATACACTTGACAGCAGACAGTCACACATCCCCAAAATCTGGTTACAGGATTGGTCCACGGAACCCAAGGGGTTACACTCACAGGCTGTAATAAAAAATTAAATTGTAAATTATTTTGTTTTCTACTTCAAGTTTCAATTCTAAAGGATTCCTCAGTCAGGCAAAAGATTACACAGTTCCCTCAACATTGGTTTGCATTATCCTGATAATCACTTTCAAAATGGCCTTTTTTTTAACCCTTTGTTGCAATTGCACAATTACCGTCGAGACAATCAAAACCAGAAATATCACTGAAGGTGATTAATACCCCCACCCCATCATGTTCCCAACTTATTGCCATAATATGCTGTTACCAGGGTTGGCAGTTTCTTCCGCAGGCGTTTTTTTCCACCAGTTTTTACCGTTTTTTTCCACTTTTTCGGAAGAAACAGAAAAAACCTCCTAAGTGTTTTTTTTTGTTATTTATTCAAGATTTTCATTTTATAAACTATCATAACTATAATAAATTAGGACAGCTCTTTTGTTCTTTAAAATTTCCCCTGTTTATGAAGTTCTAACCATAGTTTGTTGATTCCCTCCTATTCATGGTCACTTCTCTATGCAATTAACTGTACTAAATTGATTGTACTGTAATGTATACAACTCATTTTATAGAATGGAAAAAACTAGTCAAATAATTAGTCTTGTGTAAGCTGTTGTGCCAGACACTTAAATTGGTCACCTTTTTGTTAGAAGTTTTAAGAGAATTTCTTTGATGCCAGCCATAATATCAGTGATACAGTTATGTTTGTGGCAGCCAGGCACTCTCAAAGTGTGCTGAATGAATTGAACATGAAAACAAGCTAACACATGCAAAGTGGATGCCAAAGATGTGTGAGTTGCTTTGAGGCAAATATAATTATGCCATGATGCTGAATCCAATAAATATGAACCAATACCAACACAGTTAAGGACATATAATTTACATACATACATGTAATATTTTACATGAAAAAGATCAATGCTAGCTCATGTACATACTAGTATACACTGCTTATGTGCCCCTTTATTAGAGATTGTTTGGAAAGATAATTATTTCATTTCAAAATATTAATTTCTTGGATTTAGATTGTGGCAAGTAGTTTTTTCTTTTCTTGTCATCTGTAAAATATGTCATTGCCAGTTATATTTGTTGTAATGTATACTAATTCTCCTAAAATTACTGCATTTCATATCATTTATTGGGCTCGGAAATATTGTTTGGAGGTTTTTTCCAGTTTTTTCAGGTAAAAACGGGAAAAATGGTTTCTACCATGGCAATGCCGTTTTCAACACATTCAAAAACTGTGTCTTGCACATTTTCACCCGAAGACCATAGTTTGATCTACAAGATTTGCAGTGGACTGACCGACCGCCAGACCATATGCTGACTTTTATATACCATATTGAAACTTTATTGAAACTTCGTTTGGTAGGGTATAATATTTCTCTCTATATTGGTTGTCAAGAGTTAGAGAGACACCGACACTGCCTGGCCCTGTGCGCTGTTTGCGGAATAATCATCAAACATTTATGTCAAACAAAAGTTGTAGGGATCAAAAGCAGGAATTAGATATCTATATTTTGTGTTGCTACAAATTAACATGACATTCAAAGGGCATTTCTGTTATTTGCATTTATGTCAACAAAACTCCAATATGAGACCAAACATTGTACCAAAAATATCTGGGTACAATTGCAAGATCACCATTCAAAATACTGTACAAGCTGTTAATTATTGTGAATTTTGTGAGTCGCCTATGATTGCAAATTTAACAATTCGCAAAAAAATATTGCTACCAGAGTGTGTCTTCACAATTGTCTGTACATTTATACTGGTCCACTAGTTTGTGTTATGTCTACATGCAGTATAGTTCGCATGTAGTGGTATGTGTGTGTGTTTAGACAAGATATATTCACGGAAGTACACGATAGGAACGGGTCATTCGCAAAAGTAAGGACTTACAGATATGTCTTTTGTGTCTGTCATTTGCAAAAATATCTGTACGTGAAATTCTATACAGTAACTAGCCTTTGAACAACTAAATGCTCAACAAATTATTTTGTTTTATGTTCACATCGCCAACTCCAAATATGAAAGCCAGAAATTTCTACTAACCTGTACATCCATTCCCTGATTCTATGCCATAGAAGAAGGGTGCACAGGAGTCACACGACCTTGATATGACCCCTGACATACAAGGGCATTGACCTCCGTAAGCATCACAGATGGCGCCAGACTCAGAGCCGAGACTGTTGCAGTCACATGCTGTATGGATGAGGGATACAGACGGGGAAACATGAATCAAATCAAACCAACCATATGAGTTTGAATTCACAAAGGAGATTTCACTTAAACATGTTTACATCAGATTGACATTTAAGTATGGAGGGCAGTTTGTTTCAAAGTAAAATATTTCAACAACAAATTTACGCTTTAAACTCCTTTGAGATGTCATAAAATAAGGCATTTAGGGGATGTGACCTAAGTTTAAATTTCATGCAATATGATCTACTTCATTTGTAAAGATGTGAGATGGACTATTTCTTCAATCGTGACACAAGCAGCTCTCCATGTATTGTATCATATGCACATACCTGCCAACCTCCCGACATGAAAAATCTTAATGATACAGATCAAAAATCTTATTCTTAATGTAAATTGAAAGTAAAAATGTTACTGTGTCAAAATCACATCATATACATGAAAGTATCAGGGTTGGCAATTTCCTGGGAAATACTGGGAAATACCTGGCAAATACTGAGAAATACTGGGAAATACAAGGGCAATACCTGGCAGCGTAATCTTGAAGTTGTACAAGGTCATCTAAGAAGGTCATAAATGCCCTTCATTTGGGCTCTTCTTACCCAAATCCACCTTGAACTGATAAATTTCAGATGAAAAGACTGCTAGAAATCTCTTTTTAATTTTCAGTCATGATAATAACAAAATTCAGTGTTATTTCACATACATTGTACTGTGCAAGTGTACAGTACTACAGTCACTGTACATTATTCAAGTGTTACAAGTATGTAGCTTTTTGTGGGGTGCGGCCTTCATCTTGCTGAATATACAGGGACAAATTCAATATCTGTCTATGGGGTATGCAATTTTAAGTGTTCTGGATGTATGGAGCAATTTATATTTGAAGAATGAAATGATTGGAAAAAGTTTCTAAAATAAAAGCAGGTGATTTTTTACATTTTCCTACTTTTAGTATTGGCATGTAGAAAATTTGCCCCACCGATCAGAATGAGTCCCTAGTTCCCCACCATCAGTTAAGTTAGTTTTTTGTTGTATTTTGTATTGAGTCACACTTAGTGCACAACAATCTCTACATTTTTTAGTTATTATCCTTCAAGAAATAACTTTTCTATAGTATTTCCCGGTATTTCCCATTTTTGTCAAAAATAGCAAGGTGGTATTTACAGGTAGATACCGGTATTTACCGGCCAACCCTGATAAATATACTGCACATTTCTTTTTAAAACAAGAGTGTCGCTGGGGCGAGCACATAATACACCCGCCTGTAACGCGGAAAATGAAAACATGTCACTGTGACCTTGACCTTTGGACCTCAAAATCAATAGGCTTCCTGGCATCCATGCTAGTATCATACACACCAAATTATAAGGTAAACTGAAGTTATGGCGTTTACAAGGAAAAGTTAACGGACGGACACCGAGCGTGATACCATAATACGTCCCGTAGCCGGGCGTATAAAAATCTTATTTTTGTATCAAAAAATCTTATTGTGTGGATTTGGACGACAAAAAACTTACTAAATCTGATAAAATCTTACTGATTGGCAGGTGCAATTAAGCTTTACGGGAAACCTGATTTTTAAATAAACCATGATAGTAATAATAATAATAATACATTTGTACTACTGTGGGTTTTTGTCTAAAGTACTTTCAAATTACATACTTTTATCCTACATTTAAGATATTACAGATTTCTCATTCTGGCTATTGATAATTCAGCTTAATTTAGTCCATTTGTATCACTTACGGATTGCGCCATTAAATACTTCTGCCATGATGGCAAACTCGACGTCGGAACAATTCTCCCTGGGCTGGGGGTCTGCGGATACAGAGGCATCCCAGCATGCATCAATGGATGCCTTTGTATCGTTACTGGTACGGCTGGATGTGTACGCTTCAAGGTCTGCACGTATTGGAAGCAACACAATCTGAAGAAAAACATGATAAGAATTTGTCAATCCACCATTTCTTTAAAGACAAAGGCCAAAATTGTGAAACTTCAGTTTGAAATATTTGAGCTACATAGTGCTTAAATGGACAAATTAACATCCTAGCATACAAAAGTTTGGAATGTTATGCTGCCACTGGCATTGTATGCATGGTTAAACATTTAACACAGATTTACTCCTTGGCCCGAGTACAAACTAGTCAGACCTATAACACAGTAGTCTATGGGAGGAAATAGACAAGGTCAGGAGAAGGTCACACTGGATACCCTTGATTTTCACTATTTTACATTCACTAAATGATCACTTTGAAGTACAATTTGTTTAGGGTTTCATTTTTAGACCTTATCAAAGACAATAAGAGCATGGAGGATTGTGTAGTTCAGATATTTACACTGTGGTCATTGTTACATTGTGTCTCCAACACTTTGGTTGCTGGGCTAAAATCCAGGCATATCAACCAGAAACTGAATTGTTTTGTAGTTACATGTATCAGTATAACCCTTGAAAAATATAGGAGTTTTCTCTAAAATTCAAATGTTATTGAGACAAGACCTTTTAACTCATTCAGTTGGTTCAATGTGTTTTCATTTTATGAAAACTACCATTTATAGTCATTTCAGTAACATAGAATCATTGGAAATGAGGTAAGAAGCTGATTGTCTTCTTTCCAAACCGTAGCACCTCAGTATCCAATTGAGGTTACACGCGGGCAAGCCGGTGCGGCGTCAGTCAGCACACAAAATGTTAACGATGGATGTGAGCTAATGTCACACATAATTTTACCATCATGAAAATGTTGGTGAGTTCAAAAGTGTTTATCCACTAAAGCGAACTGAGAATGTAAACTGTAAAATATGATATGGCCTGATGGCATTTTCATCCACGCCAAAATGGTTGATTTGCCTTTGATAAAGGTCTTAGTAGGATTGAAATGTCATGCCTTCTCACTTAATTGTACTATCAGTTTTGAAGCTATTAATTCAGAACTCAGTAGGAATGTTTGGTTCATAAAACGGGTATGTAATGTCTGGATAATTCAAACTTACAGAATCAAGAAGAAATACGGCTGAACTACCACCATCTGAAGCTCCTAGGGAGATGGAGATGTCATGGGATGCGTTGCCACGGAGACACAATGAGATCAGGAAAGAGGCACCTATGGAGATGGTAATATGAGAATGATGATGAGAATGATGAGGATGAGGATGATGACGATGATGATATCGACAATGATGACTTAACTCAGTTATATTAAATTCAAATGAAATATTTTACCCTGCAATTTATATATTACAGCTAAGAATTACTGAACAAATGATAATTTCAAAATTACATCAGGTGGACCTAGGTATTGCAAATCCAGACTACAACTCATTCCAATATAAAACTGATCACCATCTAAATACAGTATATCGTAAGACAAAAGTGTTGTTATATTACTAATGCATCAAAAACAAAGTTTGGAACTCTGAATTTGATCCTATATTTCTCCCTTCTTTTTGTAGTAATCAAAGCATGTTTGGTATCATCAGAAAGATTATTTAATTCTCTTTAAAATGGTACTCCACTTGTTATGATTATGCCATTGGGGAATGGGCAGTGTTTTAAAATATGGGATAAGGTGGAAATTGAAAAGCTGCAAAATGAACACAGGTGGACATGAAGAGTCAATAAAGAACACGTTCTTTTGTATGGAGTCATGCCTTTTGTTCTCAGCTGGTCAGCCATGAATGCCAATTTCAACAGGAGCCCCTGTCACTTCATTTGTTTTCTACTTTGAGATTATAGGGTTTGAATCCTGTTTTAATTGTCCATACATATTTGTTTGTTGTTTGTGTGTTTATGCACACATTTGTTTGAACCCATGTTCACGTTCATGTTAAAATGCCTAACAACCAAAGAGACAATGGGAAACTCACTTATCAACAACTAAAAAACTGAGTGACTTACCAAGCTCAGGTCATTTTGCTAACTCTTCAATCTCAAAGTTAACAAATGAAGTGGCAGGGGCTCCTATTAAAGACACTGTATAACACTGTGGAAGACCCCTTTAAAAAATTGTCAAACTTTGCTATCTGACATATCTGACAGTGTTTGAATGGACAAATAAACACCCTAGAACACAAAAGTTTGGACAGTTATGCTGTCACTAGTACAACATGTGCAGATACAAATTGGCACATTAATTTTATATCGGGCGATAGGAAATTTCTAAAACACAGCAGTCTATGGAGAAAAGCTGGAATGGTCTCTCAATGATTTTCACTTTTTTAAAGCACTTAATGATTGTTTTACACTGCAATTTTGCTGGGCTTCATTTTTAGACTGTATCAAAGACACTAGTAGCATGGGGAATCATGTAGCTCAGATATTTTAAACTGGAAACATTGTTATACAGTGCCTTTAAAATTGGCATTCATAGCTGACCAGTTGAGAACAAAAGGCATAACTCTATACAAAAGAACATGTTTTGTTACGTTGCCATTGCTACTGTGGCTCTTGTTTTTGCTGTTGTCATTGTCATAATTGGTATGCTATTGTTGTTGTTGTTGTTGTTGTTGTTGTTGTTGTAGTTGTTGTTGTAGTTGTTGTTGTAGTTGTAGTTGTTGTAGTTGTTGTTGTAGTTGTTGTTGTAGTTGTTGTTGTAGTAGTTGTTGTAGTTGTAGTAGTTGTTGTAGTTGTAGTTGTAGTTGTTGTAGTTGTAGTTGTAGTAGTTGTAGTTGTAGTTGTAGTTGTAGTTGTTGTTGTTGTTGTTGTTGTTGTTGTAGTTGTAGTTGTTGTTGTTGTTGCTGTTTGTTATTCTTGTTGTTGTTGTTGGTGGTGGTGGTGGTGGTGGTGATCTAATCAAAGTACATGTACTACCACACAGACATGGTACATTATTATTATTTTCATTATTTTTTTTGGTAGAATGAGTATTGTTTCTGTTTCAGTAATCTGTTTACATCTTTTATAAATTTGCAGTTGTTTGTTTATTTGGATGTGTTTCTTTAAGGCCCACTGTCACGACAGGATGACAAATGCCCTCTTTTGACTAAAATCATAAAAAGGGTGCACTAATCATACCCATAATGCAACAGAAACAGCCATGACAGTGTGGAAAATACAACATTTGTTTTCATCCGACAATCTGTACATTATGGAACTGCAACAGTCCATGTTCGTGAATATTTGCCTGTATTCCATGACTAGTTGTCATCCTCTCTGTGGTTGAGTTGACCCTTGACAGTGGGCCTTTAAATAATTTCTGATGAGGATTGCAGTGCAGCACAATCTAAATTCTTCACTAATCCAGCTCATAATTTCTGATCAAATCAATCTACAAATTTCTAAACCCAAACTCCAGCGAATAGTAATCTGCCATTTGAAATGAGGTAAAATTTCATGATTACAGTAATTAATATCTGATACAAAAGTTAATAGATCAAATATTGATGTTTACCTCCATACTCCGAAGGTGAAAGGTCAACGGACGTGCTCACAGCGCCTCCAGATACGGTCGTTCCTTGACAGTCAAAGGGTTCTGGTGCTTGTTGCATGACAGATAATGTGACTCCAGGCCAAGCTGTTGAAGTCTATTAGAAAGGGACATGAAAAATAATGGGTGATCAGTAAACTCTGCCTCATAAAATCTAAAAAACAATATCTTTTAAAGTGAAATAGCAGGATTGGAAGAAGTCCTTAATTTGGAATAAAACTACTCTAGAATCAAGAATACTATTCAAGGGTTCTGCTGTCTAAATTTTATGGTCAAATATTTAGTTCTTTTTAAACAATCACCATCAGTACTCATTGTGACAGGTGAATTTCTTATTTCGCTTTGAATGAGATCAATTTCTATCAGGGCACCAGAATATTTTAATACCAGTAAATGAACACTTGTTTCTCCACAAGTAACCAAATTCAAGACAAATCCTTCCAGCCAGGAGATACACCCCAGCTGAAATATTGACCACTACAAGAGGCATGATTTTAAGATTACACATCAAACATACCTCAAATATTAAAGAATAATTCTTTTATATGTCAAGTACTGATAATTCCACTTGCTCCAACAACTACTAGTCTTTAGTCTACTCGGAGTTTGCTCTTATACACAGATTGTAAATGTTACTACACACAGCTGCAAGGTAGACCAGTTGTCCTGCACTGTACTGTACTTTAAAGCCATGGGCTAACAATGACCACAGTTTAAAAAAATGTGAGCTACATAATCATAGCAAGTGTCTTTGATAAGCTCTGAAAATGAAGCCCTGAAAAAGTTGTATTTCAAACTTATTATTGAGTGCTTTAAAAAAGTGAAAATCCATGAGTACTCGGGTTGACCAGACTCACCATGCCCATTTCCTGCTAAAGACTTACTGTGTGTAGATCTATGCTATTTTTATACTCCACTGCAGTGGAAATTTTTCATTCATGCATATCTTGCCAGTGGCAGCATAACTTTCAAAACTTCTGTATTCTAAGGTGTTTATTTGTCCAATTAAGCCCTACTATGTAGCTCAGATATCACAGTTTGACATTTTTTTTTAAAAATAGTAAGCTCCACAATGTTAGCCTATGTCTTTAAAGCTTGCCGCCATTAGCAGCTTAACAAAATCTGGATTCTATGAATGAATTCCCGATAGCTTACCAGTGTCTCTGATAACCTCTCAAGAATGAGTCCTGAAAAAAATACAGTTGCAAAACGATCATTAAGTGCTTTGACAAGTTGAAAACAATGAGCAAAATTCCGGTTTTCCAGCATAACTGCTGTGCCAGCAGATTCATCAGCGAAAATAATTCATGTGCCGAATTTTTATCATACATATTTTACGAGTGACAGAAATAATCTGTTCCAAAGTTTTTGCTTATCTAGGGGGGTGTATATTTGTCCATCCAAACACTGCCAGATATGTCAGAATACGAAGAAAGTTTGACAATTTTTTAAATGGGGCTCCACAATGTTATGTAGTGTCTTATAACACAGACACACTATATTTGGATAATTTTGCTCACACAAGGGAAAAGGTTTACACGAAAATGCCCTGGGCAAAGTTTATTTTAGAGGTCATATTTCAAATGAGGATAATAATTCTAACCAATCAGTTGACACAATTCTTAAGAAGATATATAAAATTGCTGATATACTTCAAACATCAGAACAATACACACATACCTGATAGCGGACAATGACTGCATAATTCTGTGTGCGAGGAACATCTATCCCATCGAAGGTGACTGTCGTTGATGGAGGAACTACGAGAAAACCTGTTCCAGAATGCTTTGCATCTAGACCAAGAGCTCTTTCTTCAATATCCACCATCTATGGAACACACATGAAAAAAAATAATATAATCAGATGGGAAAATAGGTTGAATTCTCTGAATTTGATACAATAGAGTTGTACCATGAACGAAGATTTGTATTCTTTGTTTTACTTCATTATTGAAAGGACCACTGTCAAGTGGTAAATAAATCACAAAGAAGATAACAACTAGTCTTATCATACGAGCACATATTCATGAATTTGCAATGCTGCACTGCCAGGTGGTATCACAGACTGCAAGAAAAGATAAAATGTTTATGTTTACACACAATCATTTTATCATATCAGTCATTAGAGGGCGCTATACCATTATGGATCATCCATGGAAGTTTACACACGGGCATTTCCGTAAAATAGTAAACCTTTTGGTCAAAATTTAAAAATCACACAAACATAACAAATGTGGTATCATTTGAAAGCTAAAATACTGAAATGTATGAATCTGAAAGAAATAATTTCATATAGTGCATTGTTGCATTGTGGCAAGGCACTGAAGTTGCCATGGTAGCCAGAGACAATTTTGTCAAGTTTACAAAGTTCAAGTTTGAGCCAAATTTTGTACCAAATTTAAGCTTTGAAAAAATTTAAGTTTGTTAGTGTTTAAGTTGTGCTTATGTAAGGATTCTTAAAAGACAAAAAAAATTATAGATTGATTTATTTTTTTTTACCAAATAAATCAAAAGTAGGCACTTGCAAATGTACGTCCGACCCCTTTTTAGGTACACTTTTTTGTTTAAAACAAAAACAACAGCAGATAAATTTTTCCTAAGTTAGATGCAAAGCAAGCTCAATGTGTTTAATATGTAACCCGAAAGAAAGCTCACCGCTAATCCAGGATTTCATGTTAAAGAGGGGTCGGACGTACAGCTTTTTGTACGTCTGACCCCCGGTACGTCCGACCCCTTTTAGACTTGTTTTCATATTTTTTTTTTTTACTTCGTTGATGCTTTTTGCAAAATTTAAGTATCGCACTATCATTTACCCATGCATATCTTTCAAAATTAAATACAAATTTCAATTTTAAACTAAATAAACACTGACATTTAGTTGTTCTTTTTATGCTTTAGAAAACTGGGGGGCCAAAATAGCCCTTCTCCCCGACATTTTGCGCAATAATTTTGAAATGCATGATGATATCATGGCATAATTTTGTTACCCTTTACTTTGAAGTCTTGTATAACGTTTTAGACCAAATTTGCAACAAGTAGGCTTACCATCATGAC
>JZLH01S0091863.1:827-44092 GCA_001188425.1 Eucidaris tribuloides | reverse complement strand
TAAACTTTAAACCTTCTATAACTCTATTATTCTTTTGGTGGTTTTTTCGTCCAAACTTTCACTTATATGATTTTCTTATTATTCTGCTTTTATTAAAACCAACTTGACATCAGAGTGAACCTTGCCTTTAATATACAGACTTTGGTATTCATTGTGATGTTATTCTGAAGACAATTTAGCATCTGCTACCTGTAGGAGGCATTAAATGTGAGTACCCAAATCGTACTTGGAATAGAGCAAATAGTATCGAAATAATCTTCCCACAAGATTATGACTTTTTTTTTACTACAAGTTATAACTGTATAAAGCCTGAAATGTCACTTACACTGTTAATGTACACCTGTATGTTGAAGTATTCTATTTGTTTTCTAGTGCCGTAACTGAACTACATTTTTGTGTAAAACATTTTTGTTAAGTTTTTTTCCTGTTCCACTTCACTTAAGAACAAGAATTCTTCTCTTTATTAATATCATTGCAGGGTGCGACATAACCGCTTGCCCGATGGCCCGGGGCAAGTAAACATCACAGTCGGGCAAGCATTTTGGAGTGTCAACGAAAAATGCTTGCCCGAATCGGGCAAGTTATAATTTGCAAAGCAAACCTAAGTAAATACCAAAACTGTATTGAAACAAAAATGAAATAAATAGCAGTTTTTACAGAGGAAACGCTGGCCAAAACATCGACAATTATTTGCTCAAAATGCGTTCTGCAAAGACGCAAAATGAACGGGCGCAGCGCAGGAAGTCGGCATACGTAGTATAGTAAGGCATTGCAAGATCAGAGACATCTGCCTGGCCTGATAACTTGTCCAAGAAAAAAATAACATCGCGGAAAATTGTGGCAAGGATTGAAGAAATTACAGAAAGTGTTCAGTGAAAAAATGACTGAGAGTAGCAGCAAAGGTAAGCAAACTGTTTCAAATCACCAGAAAATATATCACAGCCAACCCAAAAACTCGGAGTCGTTCCGACTAGAGATTGGCCAGTCCCACATTGTTAAATGGTGTATGTTTGTATTTTCAAGTCTAACTTGCGATATTGCGGTAATTTTCTGCACTTGAAAATGATAAATCTGACGCATGAGTGTCATAGGAGATTCAGAAATAATATTTGTGATATTATAATTGGATTTTAAGAGAGGATACTTGGTCAAAAAGTGCAAATTTAGACAGCTGGAAACATAGCTACATGACCCATTCAGTCACAGAATCATCCCCTGAACTCTGGGTTGGAAGATGGCAGGCGTGGTGTCCAGTTCCCGTGGCTGGGTATGTGTTTTATGAAGAACTTTGTACTAAATATTTTCCCAAGTAGTGTACTCTATCTAAATAAATTCTGATTAGGTAATCATTTCAAAGATTTTGAATAAGAATAAGTGTAATATTCTAAGCAAGTTTGGGTGAAAGGGAAATGGAGAATGGTCTAATAGACACTAAAACTTTAGTTTACACATCTACATTTTCAACATTTTTTTTTTAGTACCGGGTTTGGAATCAATTATGCATTCCTAAGAGGATAAGATATCTAAGATTACCATAGAGTTTTTATAGTCCACAAATTAACTCTGGTTGTATAGGCGTGATCCGTGTGGGTTACATGACCCACCCTCTCAAGGGAGGTTATCCCTCTATTTTTAAAGCTTAAATTTTTCCAAAATTTGTTGGCATTTTTGATAAATTTAGTAGAACTGAAAATATACTTAACACTTTTCTGTATAAAACACTGAACATTTTATCTTGGAAACATATATTAGCTGAAATTATGTTTATCTACATGTAATGATACCAAAGTCGTGTTACGGTGGTTATTTCTAGAAACTTCATTTCATTAACACTTAAACAAATTTATAATGAAATCATAACCATGTTTTAGTTTACATGTACGTGTTGAAAATCACAATCTCATCAACAAACATTTTTTTATGAACACCTACGTACGGTAAATCAGTAAGATGTTCACAAAAATGTGTATTAATGCTGTGCTGTCTCCCCCCCCCCCCCAGCCACAACATGAAATGGCCACTACCGCTTGCTGGAACACATTGTTATAATCGTTCACAAATCTTAATATATGATAAATGAACACAATTAAAAATTGATCATTGATTTTCATAAATATACAAAAATCATTGATGTGAAATTTGTGAATGGTTATACATGTATGTATACTTTTATGTATATCTATACATATAATCACACAAATCAATAAATTTCTGGTTATTTTTTCGGCAAGCAAAAATTTCATTCGGCAAGCATTTCGAGCCTGTTTGAAAATTTACTTGCCCGATCGGGCAGTGGCCAAAAAAAAGTTATGTAGCCAACCCTGCATTGTGTTGTTTTGTTGTAATTATCATCTTATAGTATTAACCGCAAATTTTGTAAACAATGCCCATCACATATGTTCAAGTCAGTAATGACTGCTGATTACAACTTCTGTTTAGATAATGATAAAGTTTTACTGCACAATAACAACAAAATATTCACAATTATTCTTGCAAAGTACAAAAACCAAAAAATGCCTGAAAATGCCTTGATTCTTTTGGAGATTTTCCAAGCCAAGGCATGAGCGTCCAAGCCAAGGCATGCTGAAGGCCAAGGCCATTGAAGTCCCAAGGCCCAAGGCATTGAAAAATAGGCCTAAGGCACCTTAAGGCCAAGGCCAGCAATCAAGGCACTACATCACTGCTGTGAAGCATGTTTCAAGAATGGCAAGTATGACATGATGTCCACCTTTATGAAACAGGGCCCTAATTTAAGGTATATTCTTATTTAAGGGTAATCAAAACTATTCTGTTGATGTGTCAGTCTAGCAGGCTAATTACAACATAATACCAGATGATTTAAATCTTATACAACCACATGGCTGAGGAGTCATAGCTTAATGAGCATAAACTAGGGGCAAAGACAAGATGAAAACCAGTGTATAATGGAAGTTACCATAATGAAGATTTTTGGAGGAAGAAAATACACTATATATCTCCTTGAAAAAAAAAAATTATATTTGTTTTTTATCATTGTTGACTGAAACGCTACAAGTTTATTGGTGATTAATATATCTATGACTTGATGGCAAGGGTAGCGGTTTGGGGGAAAGTTTGACATCTTTAATCATTATTAAACTCACTTATGAGATCAAAATGATTACAGTAGACCTATTTACAAAGTGATTCAAATCTATGAATGTTTCTTTCATGGGAACCAAGTAATGATGTATTCATTAACCTGCTGTTAATGAATAAACTGCAATACTTGCAATCTAGTCTCTAGGCATCACTTGTTGCTATATCTGGCGAGCTTGCGGGTTGTCAAGAACAACCTTTGTTTAAAAAGCATGCATAAAATTTGAATAGCAGTTATTGAGCAATTTTGTGAGCACACAGGCTATTGGTAATATATCCTGTTTGAAATATTATTTCAAGGGTCCTGTGCGCCTCCCCCCCCCCCCTCCTGTATACTAGTGATACTAAGTTACCAAGGACAGACATGCATCTGTAGACAATACAAGTGACAAAAGTGTTTTCTTCATTCTTACCTTGCATTGGTCACATCTGGTTCCCATAACGTTCTCCTTACAGATGCATTCCCCCGTCACTTTGTCACAAAGGTTGATGCTGCCTTCCGTCCCTATGGGATCACAGTCACAGGCTAGGAATACAAATACAGACAATATGTGACAGCTTTGGGGATACTGTGGAATCAAGACATGTTAGCAAATCTGCATTTGTGAATACGAAGGTTTTACAGAATACTCAAGAAAATAACCCATTAACAAAGCTGCTAACCTCTGCTGAACCCCCCCCCCCTTAAAAAAAAAAATACAAAACAAAACAAACAAACAACTGATGCAGGGCAAAAATCATATTTTGAAGGCAAAAAACATATTTGGTAAATATGGGGTAAGTTACAAAAAATTAGGCATGCCAATCAAATTAAAAAGAAATGTATCACAATCTGTTAAAAATTATGTTTGATCGGGTGTACATTACATCATTAATCCCCCATTTATGGAAATACATTCTTCCAATAAACCTTGGAATGCATCAAGGGAGGAAGATTCTACTTCTCTATATGGGGGTGGACTAGCCTCTTACCTTGACATCCATATCATTGGATGCCCATTGGAATGAAATCATTATTCCCCCATTTATGGAAATAGATTTTTCCAATACACCTTGGAATACGTGAAGGGAGGAAGATTCTACTTCTCTATATGGGAGTGGACTAGCCTCTTACCCTGACATCCCTGATCATTGGACGTCTGCAGGTTGTAGAAGGTGTCTCGGCATTCGTCACATGACCTTCCCTGGACGTTAGCCTTACACTCACACTGTCCGTTAGTCTCGTTGCACACCGTGCCTGGAACACTGCCCTCTGTGGTGCAATTGCAAGCTGCAAATAAAGGAACAAGAAAGGTAAAGACAAGTTTGCTTACTGACAGTCCAAAAAGCAAAGCATATTTTGAGAAAATTAACCCTAAAAAGACTGGAATATTTTGATGCCTAGAAGACTCTTATGTATTTCTTTTGTTTTTTACCTTTGTTTTTCATTGTTTTTTTGGATGATTTTGTCGGAGACACATTTGCAATCATAGAGAGAATAAAAACAATTAGGCTTAAATAAGTAAAAGGGAAAATAATCACAAATTAATAATTGAGGCGGAATACCCCATTTGTATTGAAATTGTATATGAAATCAAGTTTTTGAGCGATTTTTGGTCTGACATGCAAGTAAGAAATTTCAGTTATCACAATTAACCAAAACTCTATACTGCACAGAACCAAAGTATAATATTTTACCATATACAAACCATCTGAGTGTGCTATGGTGATTTTAATGTACATATGGTAACGTAACTGATTACTTAAACCATGTGATTTTCTTTTTTTAAGACAATTATTTTTTTTTAAGAATTTCAAAATTCAGACTAATACACATACAATGAATTAATTTTGACCAACCTTTTTAATACAGGTACTTTATTTAACTTATAAGTTACAAAATTTCATATTTTCAGATAGACACTTTAGATTAATTACTGAATAACACACATTACAATCATCAACAGCATACAGATAAATAACTACTATGAAATAATGCTTCTGGAAATGGCAGCAAAATTTTGATTAATAAAACCCACTCAAAAGTTAAGACAAGAAGACAAAGCAATAATTTTACTCACGCCAACAGTACTGTATACATGGGTGAGGTGCCAGAGCATCTGTTAATATGACAGCACATGATTATTGGTGGTTAGAAGTTAGTCAATAATGTGATAACAAGTGCATTACTTGACACCTTGAAATGAAAATGTTAGGAGTTAAAAGGGAATTTCAATTTAATGCAGCAATATTGTTAATCATTAAAAGCAGAAAACTCATAGGGACAGATCAGTTTCAAACATTGGAGAAAAGTTGGACAATTGAAAATAAAGACGTGTATGATTTTTTTGTAAATGTTAAGATCAATTACAAAACCAGCTACTTCATGACATATTATTGTGTGCAACCCTTAATTTGCTTTGTAAATAAAGTTTCATTTCCACGATTGTTTCTGTGTGAACACACAAAGGAAAACATGTGAACTAAAAATGTGCTATGTCCACAGGATAAGGATGCCCCAGTTTAACATGATCAGTAAGCATTTCATGGACACCAATTTGCTTATGTAATGACCTGTGACTTTTGACTTTTGACCTGCAAACTCCAAATTCAAACTTGACCTGTATTTTTATGTCTGCCTACACACACAAAAATTGTTCAATTCTGTTCAATATTTGTAAATTACGATGCAGAAACCAATTCAGGATGGAGAGACAGAAGGAGAGATGGACAGGGGCGATATGCTTAATGCCCCCTCAAGACTTTGTCTGCAGGGCATAAAAAATGTCTGGAAGAACATACAATCAAGTACATGGATTTCAAACATGACAATTTAGTAATATTTTTGTGTACAAATTATTGTGGCGGGTTGCACTCACAGAATTGGTGTTGTCAATTTGTTATGATTGAAAGAGTTTTAAAAAATTAATAGGTAAACTTTATGTTTCCCTGATTTCTAGATGTTTATGGGTTTTCTGCTTCTATTCAGAAAAATCTGCTATCAGCATGGTATTCCCTGTAAATGTTTACAGTCCATTATGGGAAACACCCACATTGAAAAGGTTTTGAGAATGGAATAATATCTGATTTTTAATGTTAACACATTTATTAGGATCTACATGTACATAATGTTTAGTTCTTAAAACATCACACAATGTTCAGTGGGGCATGGTTAGAGAAATGTAAAAAAATCAATCATATGAAACAGCATAATGTTAAAAAAGGGAATACAATAATTATAAACAGAGCAAATCAATGATGATATTTTGGAAGAAAAATAAGGGTAAAATTAAGTAGCTTATAATTAATATGTTAAGATATAATAATATGAATTAATTGCTAATGCTGAAAATAGTAAGTCAACAAATGTGATATTATTGAAAAAATTGAAATTTTTGCAAATCAAAGTTAATATAGCATAAAGACAAATTTAAATTACATTACACTAGTGTTGCACGACTTCAGCATTTTAGAGAGTCGACTAGTCGCCCACCAATAGTCGCGACTCCGACTATTAGTCGACTATCGGTGTTCAACGTCTATAGTGCTTCAAGATTGTTGGTCGAGTTTCGCAGTCGGCATCCAGTAGTGCAACGATCGGGCCAACACATGTATGATAGATGACTAATATAGGTCTGAATCTAGTACATTTGGCCTTCTGTTTGATATCAGTTAGCCGATTCACAAAAAAACGTAAGGAAAAGCACTAATAGGTCATAAGATCAAGCAGCGTACATACACAAGCCTCATTTTGCCATGACACAATGATTGGTAGTTCTGTTCAATTTTTACGTCTTTTGACTCAGTTTTTAATACAAATTAACATCTGATAAAAGTCGACTATTGCATTCCGATAGTCGGAGTCGCGACTCCGTGTAGGCAGTCGCGACTACGACTTTTCGCGACTTAGTCGTGCAACACTACATTACACCACATATGTGAAGAAAAACAAATCAAAGTGATACCAATATTGAGCCCATACTTTATTTGCTAAAATGCATATAGTGAACGAAATCAACGAGTGCAATGAAAAGTGTGGAGAAAAAAAAGGAGAATTACCAATACAAGTATCATTGAAGAGAGGATTGGTGTAGGGGTTGCGATAGTATTCCGGTACGCATACTTCACACTTGTCTCCGGCCGTATTCTCCAGACAGTCCAGGCAGACGCCGTAGCCCTTCGCGGCTTCGTAAATGCAGCTGTCGGCACGTCCAGCACACCCACAATCTGGAATGAGAAAAAGAAGAAGAAATAGCTACACTTATACAGCATACAATTCTAGGCAAAGAGGACATTCAAGGCACCGATGAACAAATTTAGGCAATTGTATCAAATGTATTGAAACTAGCTCTTAACGTGCCAGAGAATTTAAACCTCTATGGACTTTATGTGTATTAAGTGATGCAGATCTGCGACTTCAGCACGTTAAGAGTTAGACAAACATTGGTAGAAAGAAACGTTAGCCCTTCAAATTATTAGTGCCGATTTATGAATCATGAATTCAAATGCGGAAAATTTACAGAAATTTGACTCGCATCACATTCGGCTGCAGCTTACTACGCCAGCCCACACGTGACGTGTGTGGGCTGTGTACATCTTGCACAGCAAATTCATCAGTTAACCTCTACGTGTTGGAAGCAGACGGCGGTACCCGCATTACGCAATATTTTATCAGCACAACACCACTTTTGAAGTTTGCGTAACATTAGTGTCATTGTTTTATTAACTCTTAATTAACGTGTCGAAATCGCAGATCGGCACCAAATAATGCACATGAAGACCATAGAGGTTTATATTCTCTGGCACGTTAAGAGTTAGGTTGGAGGGATATAAAACAAATATACCAAGCATTAACTTTGAAAGTATAGTGAAATTATCTATCTTTGGAGGGACTGGCAGTAATATTCAGATAGATAATTTCCACTATACTTTCTCACAGCTTGGTATATTTGTACATGTATACTATACTGGTATTCACAATATGAATTTTCATACTTGTAAGATTTCTGTTTTTACAGAATTTCTGCTGACACAATAATTGTAACCTGTTTTAAACATAAATTATCTAACCATCTAAACAGTCCCACAATAAATAAGTTTGTCTTCATCTTTCCCTTTAAATACTTTTCTCATCTGGGTAATTCTTTAAATTCTTCTTTTCATTTTGTACCCATTTGAAGTTTCATAGACTATTGTATAGACATATCTGTGCCAACAGTTTCAGCTGGCAAGCAAGCCTATACATGCTCTCTTTGTCAAACTTTGGAAGCAAATGTAAAAGTAATATTCCTCACACGATGTCATAATCAAAATCACTTTGGTTGGGGGGGATATTGACCTGGAAAGTGGACAATATCATTCCTACCTTCACAAGCATTTGTTTGTGTCCCGACTGCAGCCTGCCATGGTCTGTTGTTGAAGAGAGGTAGACAGGCATCACAGTGTGATCCCATGGTGTTATGCTGACATACACACTCCGCTTCATTCTGTCAAGATCAGTATAAACATCAATGTTTCTTCATTGAGATACATTCAGAAATACAAACTAGGGACAAGCGGAACACTTAATGGAACAAACAGTGATCCATAATGAAAATGTTTCATGAAAAAGTCCAGAGAGTGTTTTTGCTTTTTATTGTTACCCAACTATGCAGTATAAAAGTGGAATTCCATTTCTCTTATAGGAAACAGATTGTTTTTTATTTCAAGAAAAAAGAAAACTTGATAAATCAGCAATGTGGATATGTTATATATATCTATTTATCTATCAACCTACCTATCTACCACCTATCTATCTATCCATTCATCTATTAATCTATCAGATCAATCTATCTTCTATCTTTTATCTATCTTCTATCTATCTATCTATCTATCTATCTATCTATCTATCTATCTATCTATCTATCTATCTATCACCTATCTATTTATCTACATGTATGTGTAGTATCTATTTATCTATCCCTTCTATCTATCCATCTATCTATCTATCTATCTTTCTAGATCTATCATATCGGCTCTGGTTCGAGCCCCGGCCGGGTCATACCAAAGACTTTTAAAAATGGTACCTTCTGCTTTCTAGCCACATGCTCGGCAAAACTGAAGAAGGGTAATAGTAACATTATGTTATGCAGGGCCCACTGGTAGAACAGTCTCTTTGACTGAAGTGGCTACCCTGGGTAAATTATCATTATCATTATCATTATCATTATCATTATCATTATCATTATTATCATCATCATCTTCATGTACATGCACACCATTCCCTTACCTGTCCAGTGCATTGTGCAGCATGACCATAGCACAGGCACTGGCCCTGGACATTCCAGTCAGCGACAGCGAAATAGCTACGAAGCGGCTCATTACTCCCCGGTTCCACCAGAGTGACGCGAAGACCGGTGAAGGCAAAGTAGCGCAGGTACTCATACTCAAAATAGTCTTGTTCTAGTTCCTGTACCGGGTTGTATATCATCTGGAAGAAAAGAAAAACAACTTTTTGATTCTGAATTGGTATCATGTCAATTACAGAGCAATGTTAATTGCAAAATGTCCTATATCAGTATAGTCAAAACATGTATCCATACATTCCTGTTGGTCAGTACAACAAGTAATTTACATTTAGCATGGATATTGCTAGCTGAACAATGAACATCTCACCAATTTGGCAAGATGACATAGTAAAGTCCCAAGATTTTTTGGCATTTAAATTCTTGATATGACTAAATAGTACATTTTTTTAGTTTCTTCCAATGTGCACATAATGTGGTTTCACTGGCTCTTAAATCGTTTGATAGAATAATCTTAAAATACAGTTTCATTTTAAACATTGCACTCTCATTGTAAAGAACTCCTTGGGACCCATAACATTTCTTTATATCAGGGTTGCAAAAACAATAGAATTCAAAGGAAATGCAAGATATGGGACCAGAGATTTCACTTCTTACAATGAAATTTGTTGTATCAGTTTTCTTTATAATGAGAGTGCACTCTATCAAAAGACCTGTTTAGAATCACAGACCAGGGGCTGTGCCATCCCTCCCCTTCCCCCAAGATTTTAGCTGTTTTGCTATGAACAGAAAATTTGGGCACCAAAGAGTTTTCACATTTTTTTTTTTTTGGGGGGGGGGCGGGGTACAAGAAACATTTATCCGACACCCATTTGTAGGTTTGGGCTGAGTGGCAAATTTTGCCCATTTTTTTTTTTTTTGGGGGGGGGGGTGGGGTGTCAGAAAAAAATTCTTGACGGATACATGCATCTCAATATTAGGGGTAGGTACATGTATCTTTTGGTATCACTCTGAGTCTTTTCAGGAGTCTTTTCAGGAGTATTTTTTTAACAATAACCAAATGGATTTCTAAAATCGAATTAAAATTGTGTATTAGTATTACTTTGTTATTAAACAATACACAGATTCTCTGTGGCATGTTCAATTCATAATCTCACAGTGCTCTTTCTGTGATTGCTGTGATGGATCCATTGCTTATTTAAGACAACAGCTGTTACAGCACTCTTTGTTCAGAACAACCTCCCACAATGGCTGTGAGGAATTAAATGTCTGGAGAGCAAAGTAAACACTATTCTTCACTGCACATTGAATACTTACAGTACACACCTTTTCCACATCAGGGACATAATATGAAGTCGAACAAGGAATATACAGTGTGTCTCAAAAATAATTGTGCACGTCAAAAGTGCCCTCTTAGGTAATTAGGAAGAAACCATTTTGTGACGTCATGCTTACATCACCATCAAGGCCATAGTCCTAGCTTAATCCTGAGATATGTTCAGTTAACAACGAAAAGGTAAAATCACAAATGTGCCACTTTTACTACAGTCAATATAGCATCAGGCTCTCTTTCCATATAAGAGTGACACAGTTGTGATTCCACAGTTTTGTTGTTTACAAGATATCTTAAAATCCAAACACCTTGCACTTGATGTTGACGTAAACATGTGTCATAATAGTATTTTCTAACTGTCAAGGAGGGCGCTTATCACTTCAACAATTTTATTGGCCGTGCTGCAGCATGTCTCAAAAAATTCTGGCAAATAAAAAGCGCCTTCTTCGGCAATTAGAAAATACTGTGGTGACATTATGCTTACATCACCGTCAAGAGCAAAGTCTTAGGTTTTAAATGCTATTTGTTCTGTTCAATTTGCTTGTCAACATATGTTGTCAACAACAAAATGCTGGAATCACAATTGTGTCACTTTTACTTGCGACTGTAGTAAAAGTGGCACAATCGCGGATTTTACCCTTTTTATCTAAATTAACATATCTCAAGATTAAGACAAGCAACTTAAACAAAACAACGGTATTTGAAAATTTACGTTGACGTAAGCATCATGTCACAAGAGTATTTTCTAATTGCCAAAGAGGGTGGTTTTCACTTGCACAATTTTTTTTGAGACACACTGTACATTGTAGGCCCAGTATGCTTACAATGAGAAGTACATGTAGTGTCAGTGTTTGATGCTATCAAAATATGCTGTACATAAGAGTATACCTACGTGCTGTAAATGGTCATATAAATGGATCAAATTTCTAGGCTCTTCAAATGAATTTAAGGAATATTTATGTTATGATCTTTCCATTCATTTTATTCAATGTAAAGATTAGGTTTTTTTTTTCATTTTGTTAATTCAAATTTACTTATTACTAATATTTTATTTCATTATTTATTATTGATGTACTTATTTCATTTAACTAACAGCAGGGAGTTTCGACTGCGCATGCGCGGCAATATGCCGCGCATATTGCTGACGGGAGGACTCACGAGCGTCCAGTTTTTGACCTCAGTATGCGGGGCTGGTTGCTGAAGAGTAGGAAGCTGAACTTGTTTAATGTGCTAAAATTATTCATAAACTTAATAGATTTTCTTCTAGTAATGTGAATAAAAACTCAAATAATCACAATTGTATTATTAAATGATACGATGAATCAGAAAAAATAATTTATGAAATATATATGACAAGAATGATTTCGCCAATCATTTGATTAGCAACAATTGCGATCGCACATACCGATACTTTGAGCAAAATGATCGATAGGCCCCATTGAACCATGTGTTATAAGTTCAGTGATTGGACTCTCATAGTTATCTATGTAATAACGCTAGTGGGCGGACTCGATTAAATCGCTGTGACGGCAAGGCATAGAGATACAGTATCATACAACTCCTATGGTCGGACCAGCTGTCCCGCACACACGTGCATTCAATGGATCGATCATCAAGTCGATCATTACACTATTACACAGCGTACAAATGTATTTGTTTGTTGAGGTATTTATTTTGTACGCAACAGAAGAAAAGTGTATTCCCGATTGAATAAGATTGAATAATTGTGAAAAAGGTGGAACATTATTTCAGTTTGCTGTTACGGAGTTAAAATTGGGAAGCCGTGATTCATTTGGTTTGCGTGATGCGTGAATCAAACATTCTGGGGTGAATTGCAATCATATCCCCCACACTGTGAATGAAATTCTGATTAAGTAGTTATCTAATAATAATAATAATAATAATAATAATAATAATAATAATAATAATAATAATAACACATACCTTTTTAAAGGGTCATTATCCATTTTAGTTAAATGCTCAAAGCGCTTTACAATAGGAAAACAGCAAAATATAACAACGACTACAAAAATAATTTTTGCCCCATAAAAAGAAAATGATTTTATTCATTAATTTATTTATTAAAACATTTATTTATCTATTTATTTATTTATTTATTTATTAAAACATTTATTTATTTATTTACTTACTTATTTACTAATTTACTTACTTATTTATTTATTTATTTTAAATTGAGGGAGAACTCAACTGTCCCTCACACATGAAGAGATAGATAAAACATAAAAAACATATAAAATTTGAAGAGAGCTACAGAATTGGGCTTAGAGAAGTTTACGAGATCACGCGATGAGTGTATGGGTTTGTCCTGTTTGACATAATAACATGTGGCGTCATTGTACAAGCCCATTTTCCGTTTTATTTAGTTTGATTTTAACTTGATTTTTATGTCATTGTGGTGAAGTGAAATGAATCAAAATAGTTTTCATTACTGTTTAAAAATACAAACTTTAAAAATAGAAGTCAGCAAAGTCAGCTCAATTGTTTTCTTTTTTATGATTAATATGATTACTAGTAATCACGGCAGCATATTAGACTTCTCATATGCACTTTGCAGTGACTTTCATCTCCTTTAGGAATGAAGTAAAAGTGAGGGAATTGATACGTCACCCGTGCACAACTTTGTTTGGATGGCTCAATGCAATTCAGCAACCAATGAGAATCGGTGGAGAAACTAGCCACCTTTTGTGCATTCAGTCAAAAACACAAAATTCAGTAATTACATGTAGCTAGTAATAAATTTCGAGATTCTTAAGCTCGGGGAGCCCACCAACATGAACAAGTCCTAAATAATGGAACTAAAATCGGTCATGAAAAAGGAGAATAGCATTTTTGTGTAATTTAAAGTAACTTTTGCGGAAATACACATTGTTTTACATTTCTCTGTAGAAATTTGGATGCTCTCTCATTCTCACAAAGCTTTATAAATTATCAGGCTGAGCAATCTGAATCAATATGAAGAAATGACAGAAAAGTGGCAAATAGAGACACACAAACAGACACGTGGATCATAATTTCGCGAACTTCGTTCGGTGGCGACAATGGATAAGGGGAACAGGGTTGTTGTGGACTTGATCGGTTTGTTACATGGATTTGCACAATATATTTTTTTTCTGTCAATCACCACTTGGAATTTTTCAGTGATTCATGGGATGAATAGAATGTAGATTGAGTGAAATATAGGGTGAGTTTGTTTTTACATTAATATTTTAGAGGGTAGGCTATGATATGAAAAAGAAAAGTAAAAATAAAAATGTTGTGCTGTAAGCATGTTTCACTTTTTTATTGAAAGTAAAAACAATCCCCCTTTTGTTGTTATAAGTATTGGGACACCAAATTAAACAATTAACAAAGAATGACCAAATAATGGAATGTGTCACATTCCCGCTCCCCCCTCGCATCGTAACCGGGATTATAACGGTACCTCGTTTGCCGTTGGCCAATGATCGCTCTCATGTTGATAATCGATCATGATAATTGATTTGCTAGTATCGCCAGGAGTATCGATATAAGTCATTTGCATATCTGGGTTAATACGCAATTTATGCCAGCATAAATTGTGTATTTTATTTTTGGGATACGCTTAACACGTGCAAAGTCTATGCAGCGCGTATTTCGTGATCCGTCCCGTTGGTAGTATGCGCAGCATACGCTAACGCGCTCTCGCGCGTAATCGAACGGTCGCTGCTAGCAGTTAGTTGGTTTGAAATGATGCATACAATTTGCTGTTGTAGTCAAACATATTGAGCCACCTACTCTACCTTCCATGTGTCATATTTTTCAAAGAACTGGGAGATGAAATGGGACTTCCAATAATTTCAAAACATTTTATATAGATGTATCCACAGTGAAAATGAGTTGATTCTGTTTGCTTGTCCATTTGTTTGTTTGTTTGGTTTTTTTTTTACTTTTTATTAGTGCTGTTTTGCCCCTTTCTAATTTGTTTACGTACATGTAGTTATGATGAAAAAACGTACATGTACCACAAAACATTGGCAGCTCTGGGTATGTCATCTTAAATTTCTATTCAATTAATTTTCAGGGCTTAAACAAGCTGAATCAATTTACAGTACTTCAAATAAGACAAAGTATCTTTGCTAAACATTATGTTGCAGCAACATACGTACCTGCTGTATATTTTGTCCATCCACTTCTGTCAGACTGTCACCAAACACATACTCCTGACGACAGTCCGCAGTGAAATTAAAAGTTGATGACCGAGGCACCCCAGGGAAGGTTGCAGCGCAATTCATGGCATAATATCTCAATGCCGTCCAACTTGCACCACCATCCACGGTCTTTTCAATGATAGCACTCGCCGGCCGGTAACTGCGGAACGATAAGATCGTCTGCTGAAACAGAAATTCATCAACCAGGTCGAGAACAAGAAAAACATTCCTCACTTCATTTTCAGATTGCCACCACGTGTCCAAGTTCGGCGACGTAAACACCTGGTTAAAAATTATCACCGATGTGACGTCGTATATCGCAGTCACCGGGTGAGCCAACCCGGGCTCAGACACATTACACACCGTTGGCTGGAAAGTGTCGCCGACTGCTGATGCTATCCTAAGTTCGTATTCGGCAGGTAGTTCACCACACGTCGAGTTTATCAAAATAGATCGACCAGCGATGTCCGAAACTAGGTCCACAAACTGTGGGTAACATGCGCGAGTGCACTGAGCGTTCGTTTGTGCCGTTAAACAGGCTACTATCAATACGGTGACGATCACCGCCATTTTCATTCTAGTTCTAAATGTTCTGTGTTTGACAATTGCACTGATTGTCATCATGGTGTCTGTATGTTTCTCTCATTCACTTTCTGTCTTCTGGCTTCGTTTGTCTGACCTTAGTGCCTTCAGACTATATAACATTAGTGCAGAGAATTTCTGGTAAGAGTGTAAAATAAGAGCACATGATGGTTAATTAAATCAAATAAACTGTTTAAATCGTGAATAATAATATCATCAATAATACAGCATAACTGTAACTTATACGTTAAAAAATAGATATTATTAACCCGTTGGCTACAGGAACTGGATGTGCCCTGTGTTAACTCTACAGGATTTTCACTTCAGAATCTCAAAGGCAATGGGTTGATATAAAAAAGATTAAACTTAAATTTGAAAATATCCCAAGATTCAGATTTAGTGAATCTCTCTTCCTTTCTTATCAGAATAACAAATTAGATTCTTGAAATTAAATTACATTTCATTTTTTTTTTCAAAATACTATCTTATACCTAGGCAATGAATTTGCCTGTTCTTGTTAATTTAAATATTTGGTCAATTAAAGATTGTGTCATTCACTTGCACGTCAAAAAACACCTAAATGAATGAAATCAGCTGAAATCATATCCAATGTGAAGATTAATATAAATAAACACCTCTCATAGAGACTTGGGGTAAAATATTGAGTTTTGGTGAAAATCTGGGCGGTTAAACTTCATCCTTTTTCAAATTACTCTAAGCAATTTCAAAAAATCCGCGACGTCAAACGTCCACGTGCCGTTCCAAAATTGTCCGATCAAACGTTAGCCAATGGTCGTGCGGAGGTTAGCCGTTTAACCAATCAATGCGCTCCGATAACCACGATTCGCAGTTTGAGCAAAATTGAAACTCACAGAAAGAACAACATTCTGGTAACATGTCGTTATTAGTTTTTCTCATAAAACAACAAATTCATGACGTATGGATCTCAAACTTTCAACACACCATGTGTAAGTACTAAACTACCGTTTGGTATTGATAATGAAGGGAAGTAATGGACTTGCACATCCCTGACACAATCTTTAAGCATCATCTACATTGCAGTGTGCTCCCTAAATGATCATTTTAACCTTGCATGTTCTAATGTACTTAAAACATTTTTTTGTTTCATTTGAATACACACACTCTTCATCACTGACACTAATTAAGCCACTTTCATTACAAGGTGTACACTTGGCGCGTGTGAAAGAACGTTTAAAAAGGGTCGTTTTTTCCCCTGTTCACGGTCGGGCAATGTACACGCGTACAGTGAAAAGTAGTGCTGAGTCATCCCGTTTAATAAAATTTCCGTTTAAACGGTGCTCCTAAACGGGCGTTTACAGATTAAACGATTTTGTCAAGTCGGCAAATCGATGTCAAAAACAAATGTCGGGAGTTCGGTCAGTTTGCTTTTTCAGGGTCGGACATTATTAGCACTAATATCAAGTTCCGTATTGCGCTAAAAAGGATCGCGGGGAGTTCGTTTTTTAGAATGAGAAATTATTAGCGCTATTATTAATTTCTGTATAACACTAAAAAATATCGCCGGGAGTTCGTTTTTAGGATTAGAAATTATTAGCGCTGATATCAAGTTCAGTATTTCGCTAGAAAGGATTGCGGCGAGTTCGTTTTTAGGATGAGAAATTATTAGCGCTATTATAAAGTTTCGTATAACACTAAAAAAGATTGTCAGGAATTCGTTTTTTAGGATAAGAAATTATTAGCGCTGATATCAAGTTCCGTATTTCGCTAGAAAGGATCGCGGGGAGTTCGTTTTTAGGATGAGAAATTATTAGCGCTATTATAAAGTTCGTGTAACACTAAAAAAGATCGTCGGGAATTCGTTTTGATAAGAAATTATTAGCGCTGATATCAAGTTCCGTATTTCGCTAGAAAGGATCGCGGGGAGTTCGTTTTTAGGATGTGCGCTATTATAAAATTTTGTATAACACTAAAAAAGATCGTTGGGAATTCGTTTTTTAGGATAAGAAATTATTAGCGCTGATATCAAGTTCGGTATTTCGCTAGAAAGGATCGCGGGGAGTTCGTTTTTTAGGAAGAGAAATAATTAGCGCTGATATTAACTTCCGTATTACGCTAGAAAGAAATTGTGGAGTTTGATTTTGGATGTCTTGTTTTAGAATAGAAAAAACAGGGTAAAAATCGTTTACACGTACACGGAAATTGTAAACTTTTACACCCTCTGACGGGCGTGTAAACGTTAAACGGGCGCTTCGACTCAGCCCTAGTGAAAAGGGTATCAAAATCGCAAAAAATCAGGAAAAAAGGGTACAGCCTACTATACTTATCAATATCGTGCTTATCTTTTCAGAATTGAATACTTGTTTAGGGTATCCCAAAATCGACAGATAATTACTTGTTAGGGTCATATTTTGAAAGTCCATACACATGCATGGTGTACACCTTGTAATGACATTGCCCCCCCCCCCCCCCCCCCCCCCGGGGCCACAACATCTAACATTAGATGGTTAAGGGCGTTATAGAATCTAACTTACGTTAGACAGTTGGAACTTGGACCCGACCCTTACAAAATTACAAGCATTTCAAAATTTCAAAAGTTACACCAATGCAGAAGTAGGGGTCTACGTTCAGTGATAAATATAGTCTGTGAAGCTCAGTACATTATGCATTATTCACCAATTCAAAACTTCCATGCATAATATGTTGTTGTTCTCACTAACAGCATTCACTTCCGTGATGCTTTACCATGGCAACGAAATGCGAACGGCTTGAACGTTTGAGGTTAAATTCTGAAATATGACACCATTCCCCAACCTCGCATTATTTACTGCACTGTCTGACTGTTTGATTTCGGCAAATTGTTGTTGATTAAAAGGTATTTTAGTTTCAGAAAGTCCAATGATCACAAGCTTATGCCAAATAATCGCGATAAAGCTTAGTTACAACATTTTCCACATTTGCTAACCAATATGTCACTCAGTAACAATCATGGAAAATATGCTAAAATGCATCGCAACTTCGCGTATTTTTTTGACAGCTCTTGCGATCGTCAAGTTCTAGACGCACTCGTAGCCGAAGGTTTCGGGTGGATGAATGGTCACCAACCGGTGGTACTGACTGGTACTGTGGTAGCTGTCATCTCGGGCTAAATCATCCTAATATCTTCAGATCTACAGGTCTATCTAGATAGTAATTTTATGATATCAAACAATTATGATAACGTTAACATTACACTCACCTTGTACGTTGAATAAGATATTGCGAAATACAGATATTCTTCCTATTCGACGGCGTCATTTTTCAAAGACTCCACGCATTTTCGATAGCATCTCTCCTTCAGGATTACGTAGGGTAATGATGTTGTCAAGTTGGGAGAATAATTCAAGTAATCAGGGCAGTGCCAGTAATGTAATTCATTTGGCCTTGGACTGTCTCTTTGACTTTGGAGCGCTAATTAAAACAAAATAATATTTTATATTATATCGTTTATTTATTTATATTATATTCGTGTTTTTGCATGGAAGCTCAAACTGTAAAATGATAGGAGGATAAGCTATGAGAAGGCTAAAGGCGAAGAAGAAGAAGAATGATGATGATGATGATGATGATGATGATGATGATGATGATGATGATGATGATGATGATGATGATGATGCTGCTGCTGCTGCTGCTGGATGATGATGATGATGATGATGATGATGATGATGATGATGATGATGATGTGATGATGATGAATGAATATAAATAATAATAATAATAATAATAATAATAATAATAATAATAATAATAATTAATAATAATACATAATAATAATATAAATAATGATAATAACGATAATATAAATGATGAAAAAATAATGAAATGATAACAACAATTCAATAATGATAATAGCGACTATACAAGATAGAATATAGAAGAAGAAGAGAAGAAGAAGAAAGAAGAGAAGAAAAGAAGAGAAGAAGAAAGAAGAAGAAGAAGAAGAAGAAGAAGAAGAATGAAGAAGAAGAAGAGAAGAAGAAGAGAGAAAGAAGAAGAATAGAAGAAAAGAAGAAGAAGAAGAAGAAGAAGAAATACCTGGTTATTCTATCAGAGTGACCTACGTAATATAAAATAACAAAAATAATAATGGAAGCAAAAGTCGGAATCACAATCCATTTTATACAAAGTTTTTTTTAGCGCCAGGGAGGAATTGGAAGGAGTTTCTCGCCTTTCATTTATTTATTAATTCATTTTTTTATTATTTCTTTTTTTCTTTTTTCTTTTTTTTTGGGGGGGGTATTTGTCGTTTGTTTGTTGCCCGTTTTCGTCGATTGTGCTTAACTGCCATGCATTTGTTTGCTTGTTTGTTTGTTTGAATGTTTGTTTGTTTGTTTTCCATATTTGCTTTGTAACGCAAACTGTCGCCAAAAGAACCATTTGCATGTTTTATTGATTTCTTTATCACAACACCGTCATCACCTTCCACAATATACATGAAAAAAGACAAAGAAACAGAAAAATGGACCAAACAAATCGTTATCGTTTTTATAGGCATCGTATAACAATATTTCCATTTTTTAAAAATGTGAGCTATATGATTCCCCATGCTACCAGTGCGTTTGATAAGGAAGCCCTGAAAACATTACAGTTCAAAATGATTATTAAGTGCTTTAAAAAAAAAGTAACAATCGCTAAGAGACCATTCCAGTCCCCCCACCATAGACTGCTGTGTTGCAGAATTTCTATCGGCCGAGAATAATTCATATGCCAATTTTTATCTGTACATACTTAGCAAGTGACAGCATAACTGTCTAGAAAGTTTTGTGTTCCGGGGTGATTATTTGTCGATTCAAACATTGTCAGATAGCCAAGTTTGACAATTTTTTTTTATTTATTTTTTTTTTTTTTTTTTTTATTATTGTTTGAGACAAATCTCTTAGCATACCCAGAAACAAATGGTAGACATTGTCCCTGGTGTCTTGAAGAGCTTGATATACCTGTCCTTTAACGCCATTGACCTCAATAAAAAGTACACCTTCAGGTTACGCAACGGCCATTCAAGGACTTCTTAACCTTGTACATGTATTATTCGCCAATACACGATGTCAGCGAAGCAACTGAAGCGACTCCCTTTGAGTTTGTTTTGGTAACAAAGGGGTTGTTGAATTGGGTCTATTGAGTCCTGAAATTCAATCCCCTATGCATTGATTCTCCAGTGAACTTCGCTCTGAGAATTAAGCTTGGCGATACGTCAACTTAACGAGAAGGTTGTTTAAAGTTCCCGACTCTTAATTGCAAAAGAGTGGAATCCCCGGGGGGGGGGGTCGCTCTCCACATGGCCTGCTACGCACCCGCGTCCAGAAAAAGCGTCGTAAAGGGTCCCTTTTCCAGCCCTCGGACGTCGTCGACGTCTTTTGGAAAAGCTTTTTCAGCACCATTCGCTGACAATCGCCACTTGGGGAAGCCTTTTCTCACATGGCACGCCATTTAGGGATACTAATTTGGTTATGTAGATTACGCCATTTAGGGGTGCAATTTTTTTGTGGATCTAATAACATCTCCAGCATGAACATTTGATAATTAGGAGAATTATTTATGAATTGTTAAGTGAACCTCTTCGGGTTGCGCAATGTACAATAATGTTTTAGAATTAGATGAGAAGAACACTTGGGTGGGGTATCAAATTAGTTGATTTCACTGTTTACGCCAATTAGGGTATCAAATTAGTGGATTCCCTGTTCACGCCACTTAAGCTACGTTCCCACTTAGCCGAGTTGTAGTAGCGAGTTATGGCAAGAACTCGCGACACTCGCGATAATCTCGCGAAAAGCTCTCCATGTAAACTCGGTATAATGAAACAACTCGGCGGCTGCGGTCGTATCTCGGCACAACTCTTTGAGGTCGCGAACAGGTCCAAAATTTTTAAACAGGGTTTATAAATTTTTACTAACTCCGCAAGCAACTCGCGGTTAATTCGCTATACTCGAACTAAACTCGTTATATACTCGCAATACTCGTGCAAATGATCGCATGCACTCTTCATAACTCGTAATAACTCGCCCTTCAAGTATATCCGAGTGACATTACGAGTTTCCAGAGTGGTGTACGAGCACCACGATTGTGTTGCGAGTCAGACTGAGTTACGCACGAGATTTAGGACGATGTTCAGAACGAGTACGGCGATTACAGCGATTTCATGAGCCCGTCGCGAGCGACAGCGAGCTCGTATGAGCTTATTGAGAGTGCAGGCGAGCCTACCTGCTTATGTCAAGCTGACCTAAAAATATAGTCATTTTCATTCTGCAGGGAATATGTTTAAGCTAGAAGCATTTTCTTCAACTCTTTGTATTATTTTATTGTCACTGATTGGAATTAAAGGGAAGTTAGTGATTATTGTCATGTTTATGTGTATTACAATGCATATTGCATAGTGGCTCTTATACATAAATTTTAAAAATGGCCTGAGAGAGATACTGCCAAAAACTGTTATGAATGATCGTTTGGCAGTAATTAAAAAACAAACGACATAATTTCACTTACTTGACTGAACTTAAAAGACATGACAGAGATGAATACTCAATTTAAGTACATTTAGTTACCGTTGGCTTTCATTGAAAATTTCTCTGCAGTTTAAATATTAGTAACCTCGTCTTACTGTATCCTGAATATACTTTTTTCTGCGGCGCTTTCATGAAGAGTTATGCAAAAGATCAGGTTTCTTTTTTCAATTTTTATTTATTTTTGCAACTTTTTAAAAACATTATATAAGGCATCAAATATGCAAATTACAATTGAGTGATTAAACAAGTTTAATTACGGGATCTACATTAAACTGATCTGAAAACTTTATATTAGATTAGACGACGGACTCTAAACAACAAAACATGCTTATTGCCAAAGTTGAATAAGAAACAAAAGATATCAAGTGAATTTTCATAATGAAGCATTGGGTAAGAAAAGAAATTAGTGGCAGGGGTTGACACGGGTGTGGAATGATATGCATGACGATGTGACAACCCGGAGTTAAATAACAAAAGTACAAATAGTAAGAACATATTGTGATCTACAGTGCATGGGAGTATGAAAGGGGGATTGCTCCGCATTTGGGCCCGTTTTGTTCATTATCAATTCAAACAGAATAATTTTAAATATCTTCTTTAATATAAGAAAATTTCACTCTAATCTATCATTATAGCAGAAAGACCGAAGAGTATTATGCAATTATCGATCAAACAAGATTTTTCCAAAAATTTCTTGAATTATTTGTGTATTTAACATTTGAATTTTAACAGTTTTTCAAAAGGATATAAAATACTTTTGTTTACACAGGATTGGTATATTGTTCCATTATATCTCAGGCCATGGAATGTCTTGAGGAAGTTTTGAGCCAAGTAACCTTTTCGACTTCGGAACCGAAACCGAGACCTTGCGGTGACAAATTGCGGTGGGATATGAGAATATATTTCTATTGCAAGTGAAAAAGTTATTTAAAAGTCCAGAGACGAACGTTGTTTACATTTTAAATATGAATATTGTTGTTTGAAATTATTAATATCAATTATATTTCTAGAACGTTTAAATTGTAAAAGAGCGAGAGAGAGAGAGAGAGAGATCTCCTGTTCAAAGAAAAAAGCGTGTATACAAACCTTACGGCATATTTTTATGTTAAAGTAATAAATTATACATTTTTGTTTTCAACAATTTCCCCATGACGTTTTTACAATAATTGATATATAGTAAAATGGCGACTATAATACAAACTAACAGTGCATTTAGAAGAGACATTCTTAATCTATGTAAAATCTCTATATCCCTTTAGTTATTTTGTGAGGAACATTACATAAGTCTTGAGTCCAAGATAAGATTTTTGTCAATTATATTTCTAAATAAATAGTTGTTGATAATTTATTATCATTTTCATTCAAGAAATGCAACATCAATTTTAATATGACGTGTATAATGATATTAAGCGCTTGAATAAACAGTTTTAAATTGCATTACATTCGTTTTACTGATATTGAAAGAAAGTTTCCCACATTTAAGCCATGAAGAAATATAAACCATTTCTGAGTTGAAGGTTCTAATTAGTTCATTTATATCTTTATGTGAAAGTAGAATACTAGTATCATCTGCAAACATAATGGAAGAGAGAATGGATGGTGAGTTATTTAAATAATTTATGTAAATTAAAAATAAAACAGGACTAAGAATAGAGTCTTGAGGGACCCCGCACTGAATACGTAACATGGGGAATTTTTGTTATCATAAAACAATAAGAATTTATGAGAGATATTAGTGTCGATTGGAAATATAGCTCTTAAACCAAGATAAGGTGATTCAACGAATTCGATAATCATATAACTTTTATAGTAAAAATGTTGTATTCGAAAGAAACGAAAGCCTTGTCTAAATCCATAAATATTGCCACTATTATGTTCCTTTTTTGATAATCAATCAGTTATTTCATCTATAAGGTAAATAATACCATGCTCTGTTGGAAACCTTATAAACCCAAATTGTGAAGAAATGAAAATTTCAATAGCAAATACCAATGAAATTAATATTTTATAATCATTTTTTCCAAAGTTCTGAACATAGATGGCAACAAAGAAATACCCTCCCTACTCAAAAGAATTGCAACATACAAAATAACGCATACGTTTTACGTTGAAGGGGTCTTTCTAAAGTGATGTCCTAACTCCGTTTATTATTGGAAAATTACCCTTTTTTAAAATAAATCAATGAATATATTTTCTCGTTCCTTCTCCAAGGCGGAGACATTATCAAATGCAAGCGCGCCCACGACAGAGGGGATGGAACATAATCTGTAACCCCTTTTTTTTGCTCCCCATAAGGGTGGGGTGTTAATTCACACTAGCATCGTAATTCGGTTTCAGATTACCAATAAAATGGTTTCAATGATTTGGAAAGACTTACAGCAATCAAAAAATGTCACTATGATCCCTCTGAAGGGGTCTCAGAAAGAAGACCACACCCCTCGAAGACGAAAGTGACCTCCTATCTTCATAAGACAGTGGTATGGAGAGAACGCGCCATATTTTAAACAATACCTCTTCCAGATATAATTTCTCACTCTTTTTTCTATTCTAAAGGTAGTTTACCATTGTAAACATCTTAAAATTTACTGTAATGAAAGTTTTCGGTACTTTGGATATAATGATGCGAAGAAAAAGCCATCATCTTCTATAAGTAACCTTATCCTCCTTGTCACTGTCTTATGGAGATAGGAGGTCACTTTCGTCTTCGAGGGGCGTGGTCTTCTTTCTGAGACCCCTTCAGAGGATCATAGTGACATTTTTTGATTGCTGTAAGTCTTTCCAAACCATTTAAACCATTTTATAGGTAATCTGAAATCAAATTACGATGCTAGTGTTAATTAACACCCCACCCTTACGGGGAGCAGAAAAGGGGTTACAATTTATGTTCCATCCCCTCTGTCGTGAACGCGCTTGCATTTGATAATCTCTCCGCCTTGGAGAAGGAACGAGAAAATATATTCATAAATTTATTTTTAAACAAAATTGTAATTTTTCAATAATTAACGGAGATATTAGGACATATTTCTGAACGACCTTCACGTAAAATGTATGCGTTATACTGTTGTTACAATATGAGACAGCAGCCAGAGCTTTTATTTCAACCATCAAGATACCAACTATCTGACTACAGAGCATATGTGAGTGACACGCTATATACAGATTTCCATTTCCTGCGGGGTCTGTCCGTTGCCGTTGGCCCCTGGGGGCCTTAAAGCGGCCAAAAAATTGACTTATTCAACATTCTAGGTACACTTGGAAACCTTTACCATGAGCTGCGGAATGACTTCCCGAGATACAGAATGGCCCATGCAAGAAATCTCATCCGTTGCCAAGGGCCCCCCGATAGCCGAAAATGCGGCCCCCGCAAAAATTGACTTTATCAAACATTCTCAGTACCACTTGAAACCTTTCCACGATCTGGATTCTTCAAGAGTAACAGAATGTACACGCAAGAAATTTAACCGATTGTTAAATGCCGCCCAAGTAAGGGCAACTAAATTGGGCGCCTTGGGCACAATAATATGCAATAAATTGACTTTATTCAAACATTCTACAATAACCACTTTGAAACCTTTACCACGAGCCTGCGGAATCTCCCCGAGTAAGATGGCGCCCATGAAAAGAAACTTATCCGTTTCCAGGCCCGCCAGAAGCCGCAAAATGGCCCCAAAATAGACCTTATTCAACATTCTAGTACCACTTGAAACCTTTACCTACGATCTGGGAAGATAGTCTCACGAGTACATAATCGGCCATGCAAGAAATTCTATCGCGTTGCCTAAATGCCCGCCAGAAGGCCACTAAATGTGGGCCTGTGGGCCTTTGGCGCTGATATCTAAGCAATGAATCGGTGTTACACGGCCTTTCTGACGCCGCCCGAAACGACTAGATATGATTTTCATCTTGCAACCACAGTTCAGAAACCGCTTTTCTGTGAATCAAATGTTTAAAATCATGGACCAAAATGGCTGAATATGGCCCAGATTAAATATCCGTTTGTAAAGTCACCATGGAAACATAGATTTTAGGTCCAAATTAACTGCTACCAAACAAGCACATGAAAAGCATACATAAACTACTAATTTAGGGCTAACTGGAATAGGAGTAAGCGGAGTCACTTGAATATGGCCGCTTATTGGCCCACAACGCTTACTACAAGACAATTGACATGCAATAGATACAAACACCACATACTTATGTGCTTAACTAGGTACCAATCTAAAAGCAATACATGTGCAGGGAATATTCTAAGTGAAAGCATCCAGCTGATAGGGCCCGCAAAACATGCCAATAGGCCTCCAAAATTGCAGCTAGCGGTGTTTAAAACATTGTAGGATACAACGTAAACCAATTCTAATGATTAATTCACAGAATACCGAATGGCGCCCATGCAGCAAATAATCTGCTGTATAAAAGTCGCGCCACGGAGGTCAAATATAACCTCTCTGACCTACCGATATGACTAGCGCATATTTAAATCACATGATCCAAATCAGAATGCTCTATTAAGCGACGATATGTGTCATAGCCTAATGTTACTTACAAAAGACTACTAAAATGTGTCTTGAATATATGATCCTGATGTAAAAAAAAAAATGTTGTATTAACAATTAAGTAATATTCATATAATAAAATCTCAGCAACCCTACAAGACATAAATAATTATAGAGAACACAAATAATACGGCACCAAGGCATATAAAGTCACTACCCTCGCGGCCCCATATTACGATATCCGCCTACTTTAATACTTGGGCATGAAGTGGCGATCGAAAAGTATCCACTTCACTTAACTTGCCTTTGTTTTTGGTCTGCCTAGAGCTCAGCGTAACCCACCCCCCCCCCCAAAAATATAAAAAACAAACACAACAACAACAACAACAAACATAAATAAATAATAAATAAAACTAAAATATACAAAATAAAAATAATAAATGAAAATTTGCCCGATGAGCAAACGTGGAAGTGCAATACCACAGATAAGCTTTATGGCATGAGGATAATAAGGTAATTAACAGGACCATACTCATAAGGGACTTTGGTTAGATGCTCGACAGACGTATTGATTGTATGCCCAATATACCTACATACCGAGATGAGAGAGAATGAATATATACTAAGAAAGTCTGGATTTCGTTATTACCTGTGACATAATTCAATAAGTCAATATTGAAGACTCCTAATATACGTAAATATTTTCTGAACAGCCAGAAGGCCCTGCAACGTGGTCTCACAGTACAAGAAATGCGTTAAATTAACCGAAATAACTGTAAAAATTTAAGTTTCTTTTTATTGTTATTCCACGTCACCCGTGTAAATATACAAGCACTCGAATTAGGAGGCTATGTTGATTGGATTGTTATAACCACATCAGCAGATATACATGTATCTAACATCTCCGCATAGACACTGGGTTGTCGTATAGAATTTTTAACGGCAGAATACAAACATAATGCCTAGCAGTTCTGCATGGGAAAACGTAGTACATTTTTATCGGTAATCTGTTTCGATTAATTTTGTTATTTGTTTGTTTGTTTCTTTCTTAATATAGTTCTTATGTAAATGACCCAACCCCCAAACTCTGTATTATCATTTACACATCTTATTAAGTAATAAATAACGAAATATGCATATAGCAGCAATGAAAATAAATACAACTTTTTCTTAAATCAAGATATTGATTAGTTGCAAAATAATTGGAGAGTTTATATGTGATTTATTCGTAATGCGCATCCAACTCAGAAAGTAATTTTCTTTTGAAGAATTCATTATTACCCAATGCAATTTAGTCCAAATAGTTCATCATTTTTTTGCTACTTAAACGAATTCATAGACTCGGACATAGCGCGACATTACGTACAATTATTTGAATACTGTGGGTTATTTGACTCAATTGTATTTTACTATCTGCACGAGAGTGGTACCTGAGGAGTACGTCATTATTTTCTGCTTTTCCCCTCCTCTTCCCCCATTAACACGAACAGCAGCACTAGGAAATATGCAGCTGATTTGGGGCTATCCAGGCATCTTCATAGCAATAATAGTAAATTATATTTAGTGGTAATATTGATTCTCTAATTGCTGAGCCTGTATTAAAAATGCCCACTTAGTAGTCAGAATTAGGCCATAAAAATCACGATGACGCTTTGTTTGTAAAGGATTTGTAAAATTAAAAGTTGATATTTCTTTTTTGTTTGTGAGGTTAAACGCATTTTGTTTATTCAGTGGATCTCCGAAGTATTAAAAGAAGATATGCAATAAGTTTTGACCATGAAAGTAAAGAAGGCGTTTTTAAATTTTAAGTTGCAATAGCGATCGTTTATTATTGTGTCCAAACAATATCATTCTACTAATGTTATGCGGACTTGCGGTTCGTTTGTAGGTTGATGTTTAATTCTATTCTGGCTATTTTCGGTAAAAATATCGAATCGGAACAACGAATGGATTATACTGTTCAGTTATTTTTACGAATTCAGGGCTTGATAATTGTTAGCAAGTTTTTGATTAATTTAAAATTTCTCATGAAATCTTTGAATTTCTGTCGTGATCTCTCGTTGCTTGATCTGATTGTCTTTTATTGTTTATTTAAGATTAAGTCCCCCATAAAAAAGATATATAAGTAAAATCCCTAAAATCCCTAAACCTTTCGGAACCATTTTCTGACATATATACAAATTATTTACATGTGCTAAATCTTTGGTATCAAGTTGTGATATTCTCAAGACGCAATCTTTCTTGACATTTTTCATGTATCTTGTTATTTGTGCATGAATTGAAATATGGCAAAGCGACATTGGAAGATTTGATACATTAAAATGACTATTCATTGTCTTTATCAAGAACTGTTAGTGAATACGTTTATTAATCAAATGTTGCCAGAATTATAGCTATTCTAGTTTGCTGTTAGGATGCGATGGCTGGGAAAGTGCATAGGTAGGAAATAAATTTAAGAAATTTTATCGATTGTGTTTAAGCTATTGCATTTTCATATTCAAAATGAAATATTATATAGGTCCTCAATACAAATAGATATGTTGAGGTATTTCTTTAATAATGGTTAAAGAGGAGAGCCAGCAACTAACAGGCAAAGTTAAGAAAAATATAATGTAAGTATTGCTGGAGAATTATATGGTATACATGGTAATAAAGTTACAGCCTAAATAATGGGGTACTGTTGGTGAACTCATCCTCTGCAAGGCCCTGGTAAATTAGTTAATTGTGTTTATTTTAACGTCTTTGAAGCTTTTATTCCGGAAAGAACTTGCAGAAGAAACAGCTATAGGGGAGGAACTTTTCGATTCAAACAGAGCAAATCCAATTCACTACGCACTAACCACGTCCGGATGGCATGCATCGGTCACAAGGTCAGCTCCAGATTGGCATGTGCTTTCGATGGTTGGCAGAACTCAAATTTTTTCTTAACTATATGCCTGTTAGTTATTGATCCTTCCTCCCTTTCAAGTGTTGCACAGAAATCGAACAAATGGACGAGGCATTTCAGTATGATTCATTTGTTCAAAACACTTTCTGCTCTCGCAAGGTGAATACATTAAGTCCCGTTTCTTTGTTGAGCAGTCTGTCATCTACCGCAAATGAGATGATCCGCTGTCATTATCGGGACAGTATAGGCAGAGCGCCGATCCTGGGCGAGGGGGCGAGTCCCCCGAAAATATTAGGGGGCAAACATATCGATTTGCCACAATAATTTGAACAACTGAAAATTCATAAATAAGCAATGTAAGGATATGTTTAAAAAAGCAATCCGAAACATGATCGACGCCCTGGTGTGAGGTGCCTTTCATGTACATTATAATAATAATAATAATAATAATATAGATATTTATAATGCGCAACATGTCCACCAAGGATGCTCAAAGGCGCTTCACAGTAAGTTCCTCTTTTGTTAAAATAAGGTCTTTTATCAATATGTCTTTAGACATTCTTAATTTTCGTCGACGGTCTCAGCCAACTGAATGATTTGGGCAAGTCCCATTACCGACAGAGGAGAGCTGCTTGCAATGATCTATCACCCCATGAGTCCTGTTCTATTGTGATTTCGGGAACAACACAAGGAAGAGGGTAGGATGGTACGAACGCAGGCCGCGAACGTAATGGTCTGTGGATTTTTAAAAAAGAGAGAGTTGATGTACTGTGGGAGAGAAGTTTTAATGTTCGGGAAAGATGATTAGAAGGATCTTATATTGTATCCGCTTTTCAACTGGTAGCCCATAGTAGATTTTCAATAATTGAGAGTGATGTGATGTTGTAAATGATCAACAGGCCGATGATCGGGTGCCCTTGAGTCTGGGTGGACCGTGAACAATTCAATCTGAAGGGTGTGGATTTGAAACCTTTATGAAATATTGTCCCCCAAAATACGTACAAAAAATTCGGTATTCTCAAATCAACACTTACGTCAACTTGAAGTCTGGGAGCAGAGAAGGCCACCGTTAAAATGTGGGTGTCTTATTGTGAACTAGATTAGTTAATTGTTGTGCCTCTCTCTGGGTATTGTTGTGTAGAGAATTAGACTTTTTCAAATGAAAATTTCGTGTTTTTGATGGTCGTACTTAATTACAATAGTTTGATTGGCCATGTTTATTATTGTAGCGGTGTTGTTCTTCGCGAGGATATTGACTTCTAAACTTGGTTTATAGGATTAAAATGTATAAATGGCCAACAAAAATAATCGTTCGGGCTAGATCGGAAGGTGTTTTACGCCAATTTGATATGTGATATTACTGGTCTTCTGGCGGGCATTTTATGATGACTCGACACTTTTTCTTGCCTGGGCTATTGGCTGGTCATACATTTATGGAATTAGTTTTACGCAGTACTTCCAGTGTTAAAATAAATGCAATTTTGTGGGCCCATTTTTGGGGATTTTGGCGGGTACTTATTAGCTAATATATTCTTTTCGGGGTGGGGACATTATAGCATATACTTCCTGCCCATGGTAACTTGCTTTTGATTGGTACCGAAATATAAAAAATAATAGTGGTGTGTGTATCTTTTGCATGTCCAGTTCTGTAGTAGACCTACATTAAGTTTTTATGGCCTTTTCATGTCTTGTTTGGTAGCAGTTAAATTTTTTAACTAAAAGTATGTTTTCATGGAGACTTTCAAACGATATTTAATGGCCATATGTTCAGCCCATTTTGGCCATAATCATAAGATTGATTCACAGTAGGCGAGGCTGAACTTGGTTTACAAGTGAAAAAATCATATCTAGTGAGAGATCAGAAGAGCGTTTAAACGATATAACATTAGATAAAATATTTTGTTAAACCCACAAGGAAAAACATTTAGTGCTTCTGGCGGGCATTTAGAGCAGATAGAATTTCTTGGGCCATGGGCCATTTGTACTCGTGAGACTATTCCCCAGATCATGGTAAAGGTTTCAAGTGATACCATAGAATGTTTGAATAAGGTCAATTTTGGGGGCCATTTTTGGGCTCTGGTGGTTCTTTGGCAACAGATAAATTTTCTTTCATGGGCCATTGCTGTATCTCGGGGAGTATTCGCAGCTCGTGGTAAAGGCTTTCAAAATGGTATCTAGAATGTTTGAATAAGTCAATTCTTGGTATAATATGGGCCCAAAAGCCCACATTCTAAGTGTCCTTCTGGCGGCATTTAGCAACGGCTGGAATTTCTTGCATGGGCCCATTTCGTACTCGTGATGACTATTCCCACAGATCGTGGTAAAGGTTTCAAGTGGTACCTAGAATGTTTGAAATAAAGTCAATTTGGGGGCCCATTTTGGCTTTGCGGGCCCTTGGCAACGATAGATTTTCTTGGCTGGGCATTCTGTACTCGGGAAGTATTCGCAGCTCGTGAAGAAGGTTTCAAAGTGGTACCTAGAATGTTGAATAAAGTAAATTTTTGGCCCCCCTTTAAGGTCCCCAGGGCCAAACGCACGGATCAGACCCGCGCAGAAATGATATCTGTATATAGCTCGTTACTCTACACATGCTCCTGTGTGCAGATATTGGTACATTGATGGTTTGAATAAAACCCTCTGGCTGGCCGGTCTAATACTTTTGAGTAGGGAGGGTAGGTCTGTAGTTAGTTATTTCGGGAAGATATTTTGTTTTGTTTTTAAATGGGACTAACTTTTGCCAGTTGTAGTAAATTTGGGCATGTTCCAATTGACATGAAATATTGAATAAATATTCTAACGGTGCGCAATTTCATTGATACATGTAATTTGTTTTAATAATTTCATACTGATGCCGTCATACCCTGATGACTTTCTGGATTTCAATGATTATTTTTTTCATAATTACGACTTGATTGGTCGGGTGTAGTCAAAAACGTATTATCTAAAGATTTGGATAAATAGATGCTATATGATTATCATTGCTTTTTATATTTGAAACCAAATCTGGACCAATTTTGGTAAAGAAAGAATTGAATTCGATAAAATATGTTCTAAATTGTTTTATTTTTCCATTTATTTTAGTGTTTCGGTTTCAAATTTGACTTTTGTAATTCATGATTTGTGTAATATTTCACAAACTGTTACTGAGTTTCTTTAAATGATATAGTGAGTGTCTTTTACGTGTAGGAATTAATGTTGTCGGAATATTACGAAATTGTTTATAATGTCGGATTATTATTGTTTTTGTTTCGTAGAATTATCATAAAAATGAAATTGTACATTTTATTACGTTTTTCCAATTGATTTAAAAACCCTGGAGAAATCCACGTTTTTAATGATGTTTTTGATGTTTTAGTTTTTGGACAAGAGGTATATTTTATCATACTATAATGTAGTACATTAATTTATTAATGGTCCTTTATTGACATATTTGCATCGAATTCTGCATATACATGCTGCCATTTTCCTCCTTCATACTATAATGTAGTACATTAATTTATTAATGGTCCTTTATTGACATATTTGCATCGAATTCTGCATATACATGCTGCCATTTTCCTCCTTCGGTCAGAGCAAATATACTCCCAGAATCCAATTCCAAAGGTCCAAAGGGGTTGAATTTCCCACTCCATTGGTCGTGTGAAACTCGTACAAAGCTCTTAACCAGATCGTGATTACTCTCTGGGAGGTCAGCACAAATCGTACGTAGGTCGGTACAAGTCGTAGAAAGGTCTGTACAAGTCGCACGCAGGTCATCACAACTCATACCAAGCTCTGTGATACTCGTATCACGCTCGGTTCACTCGTAAAGTGGTCGCCTTAAACTCGATGTTGCATCTTAGATCACTCGTAAAACAAGCAATTTTCATGGCGAGTTAGCGCGAGTTCAAGCTCGCGCTAACTCGCCATACTCGAGACTACAACTCGGCTAAGTGGGAACGTAGCTTTAGGGTATCAGAATAAGTGGATTTCCTGGGAGTCACGCCACTTAGGGTAGCTTTTCTGATGTGTTACGCCATTTTGGGTTGCAAATTTGGTTATATAGGTTACGCCCATAGGGTGCATTTCTGAGGTTGTTGCACACGGGTGGGAGACAGGTCGTGTGGAGAGCGACCCCCCCCCCCCCCCGGAACGATTCCACTCTCAAAGTAATGGAAATCACTCTCAAAGGAGTGAATCTGAATCATCTGAATCCACTTTGCATTGGAGTGGATCGAAAACAGAAATCTGGTTTTTACTCGTAAGAATGAAGTGATCACTTAAATAACTTATATTCCGGTCAATGAAAAGTTCGTTTAGAGTGGAAATCCATGCAACCCAACTTGGATATTCCCTCACACAGCGTGTCTAAAAAATAATTTAAGAAATGATCTCGTTGGTCGTTAGAAGTGCTCTCATTGTGACATGATGCTTTACTCGACAGGGCGCCGCGCTGATCTGCGAAATTCTGTTCAATCTGCTCGTTTTATTCTCGAGATATAGTTACCAACGAAAGATGGCAATCAGAAATGTACAACAATGATAGCATCACACCTTCAAGATCAATACAAACTGAGCTATTATTACATGCATGTTTTAGGCATGCATAGGCCTACACCATACTGGTATTTGGAACCCGGGATTTGGAACATTCTATTCGATTTTCTAAAAAGTGGCACGACGAAATTCTTGATAAACTTGATGCTATCATACATGTACAGCCCTTTTCAATAGTTAAACTGACACAAATTAAATTTTACCCGTCCGTTGTTAACTGAACATATCTCGAGCAAATGGAGCAAACAAGCAAAACAAAAGAACAAACGGCCTTTGAATAAGACTGCACCCTTGACGTTGATATAAGCAGTACATGCATTTTCTAATCGCTAAAAGGGCCGCGCTTTTCACGTGCATTTTTAGCAATGTTTAGACATTCTGCACAGTGGAAATCACGCTCGCAATGGAGTGGATACATGTATAATGATTTCGAACACACATATAAATATCCATGCATAACTTAAATTTTGGGAGGGGGACCCTATGAGAGACTTTTGAAGGCATGCAGGGTATCGTTGACTTAACTTTAACCCTAAAAGGCCCGAGGGAGGGGGCACAATGTGCCCCCTACCACATTTTCCTTCGCCACTTCCACATTTTTGGACGAAATTTTATCAACCTTGGTGACTTTTCCTGAAATTTTATGAAGAACATTTTGATGTATAATTTAGGGTTACCTGTGAAATCGTGTTGTCAAGGCAACCACATTTTGAAGGTCATGTGTGTCATTTTTTGATTTTTCATTGTTTTTCCAATACACAAAATAGTTACTGTCAGTAGTTTTTCATTTCTTTTGGCTCATTCATGACATGAAACTTATGTTTCATCTATTTGAGAACATATTCAATAAATATCTTTTGTTTTTCTTTGTTTTTGGCGCCAAAGCAATAAAAAACAATAAAAAAATATTGAAAATTCGTTATTCTTGCATGTTATTTTTCTTTATTCCCCATGTTTATTTCTATATTGTACAAGATTTGATGTATCAAAGTGTAATTCCATCTTAAATTTGTGCCAGGATGAACAACAAAAGTCATTTATCCATGTTATTTTAACTCTTTTGGCACAACCAACAGTGCATACTAATATGTGCATACACATTACATTATCACTGCATGTAAACATGGTAACACAAAATATGAACCCAAAACAGGCAAAGTTTACTCAAAATACTTATTTTCTATCTAAAAATATGTTATCTTGTATAATTATTGACAAATTAATCACTTGTGAATGCATTCATGGGATATTTAAGACGACAACTTTTTTCTATATATTTCATTATATTATGGTGAATAGGTGGAGAGCGAAAAATAGCTTGGGCTTTTTAGGGTTAATTTGTCATGATTTATAAATGCAATCAGTTTGTTTTTTTTTTCATAATTTTGGTTCATTCATTGAGTCAATCATCCCAGGGCGTAAATCTGGTTCGAGGAAGACGGGGGAGGGGGAGGGGGGGGGGGGGGGTGATGGCAACATTGAGCTGAAATTCCTCATGTTGGGGACACCCCATAATCAAGGGCTATTTATTGAAAAGGGGACACCTATACGTGCAAAATATACCACTTTCTCTAAACATTGTCATTACCCTTTCTTGTAAGTGCATTTTAAGCATATTACAAAATGTGTTTCTCAATCTTTTGCTGTAATATAAAAGGGCTAAATAATATACCACAAAGCATTAAACCTTGCAACTGGATTTGATGACCTATAATATCAATGTTCGAGCAAACAAAAAAGTACATGTTGGGAAAATGGTTCTGAAATGATTCTCAGCATAATCTCAAAATGAGAGACTAAAACGACCTTCAAACATAATTAAAGTAAGTTTCAAGTGATTTCATTCACTCAAATTACGGGCACAAATTAAAGAGGAAGAAACGGAGACACTTTAAGAACGAAAATTACACTTGTCATACTAGATCAGAAGCATGCAGGGATAAGTCATATTTAATCAAGCAAAAATGACAGAGGATGTAACATGCCATATTCGTCGCACATGAAAAGTGGCACTCACCACAGGTGAAATGAATGAAAGGGGCGTTTCATGAACTGAGTGGAATGTGCATCGTGGTACTTTTGTCATCTCCTCTATGTTTTTCCTCTGCAAGCTTTCATTTACCTTTCTGTGATTTTGTATGCAGATCTATTTATAGATTTATTATAGATCACGTAGCAGTTCATTTATTTCATATATAACTGTAGGTATTCATGTTCTCTGCATTCCACATAAGATTTATTTATATATTTATTTATTTATTTATTTATTAACTTATTTATGTATGTATGTATGTATGTATGTATGTATGTATGTATGTATGTATGTATGTATGTATGTATGTATGTATGTATGTATTTATTTATTTTTTTATTTATTCATTCATTATTTATGTATTCATTTATGTATGTATGTACATGTATGTATGTATGAATTCATTTATTTATGTATTTTTTTATTTATGCATTTTATTTATTTATTTATTTATTTATTTATTTATTTATTTATTTATTTATTTATTTATTTATTTATTTATTAGTTATTTGTTTATTTATGTTGGGGCTTGACTGTAAAACTTTCAGATAACTAAACTATGCAGGGACAATCCATTTCTCAAGAGTGGAACCTATAAAGACAGAAAGAAAGAAAGAAAGAAAGAAAGAAAAGGACTCAATAAAGAAATGGGCTCGGCATTATAGGCCCAGCGTTGGCGATTCTTTATTTAACTTTTTTGGTAAGGGCTGATTTAAGTCATGATTTAAATAAATGAATCGATTTATTTGATTAAAATCACCGATTTATTTTTTTAAAATCATGATTAAAATCAGTTAATTGAATTGCCATTGATTCTAAATCGCCAACCCATACCATCTATGTCTTCATTCAATTAAAGCCCAAGTTTAGTTTTGGGGATTTGTTGTTATTTGAAAGCTTTATGCCCCAAAGTCATAACCCTGCAATAATAGATTCTTGAATGTCTTTAGTTTTTTATATATGAATTTATGAAAATGTGCGGGGGGGGGGGGACCCCGACATTTTGACATATTTTTACATTATAGCATCAAATGGTTAATAAGGCCGTTAAGGTTATATGAGTTATACCTCATCTGAAAGAGCAGACTCTGCTCTTTTACTCTTTCAGATGAGGTAAAACTAAAGACATTTCAGAATCTATTATTGCAGGGTTATGTATGACTTTGGGGCATAAAGCTTTCAAATAACAAAAAATCCCCAAAACTAAACTTGGGCTTTAAGAGTTGCAATCTGGGGAAATGGATACTTGAAAGTAATTGAAAGATATCTGGTGATAATTTGGTATTTTGGTTGAAATCTGTTAGATGTTTATTTTTTTTACATGTTGTAATGTCTGAACAATGTTTTCACAATCCAAAATGTATACTCCATCTGATAAGTAATTTTCTCCCAACTTGTATAATTGCATATTCAATAGCAATTAAGAATAAGCCAATCACAACCCCAAAATATTGAACGCGGTCACACTTCATGCTCCTATTGATCTGCGAAATTACTAGTAAGGTAAGGCATCGTTGGATAACGGGAGAAATTTTGTAATTTGAAGTTACAGTTTAATACGTGAAATGCATGGTGAGTACTGAATGTGAATGGGTTTTACATTTCATATCTATGCCCATTTAGCAAAATCAAATGATATAATTCGTACGAGATTTAAAATTCCGGAGCTGTTCGAAGCTGAGCGACAGGTTCAATTACATTGAGGTCAAGGGGTAGCGTCCGTTGCGTGGAAGCGAGACGCTTTCGATCGAGCGTGTTCAATGTCTTGTTTATGCCACAGGTGCCATGCACAGCCAGCGAGTTGGTGATGAGTCACCCAGCCGGCGCGTCCCGGTGGTAGGCGTGGTGGTGATTGGTGGTGGTTGGTAGTAACTGGGCGGAGGTATGCCTTTTATGACAATAGCGTCCTGCATTAGCCTTGTTGCCATGCAATAGTGCACATACATGTATTTCAAAAGCATTTTACAGTGATTTTCAGTGATAATTTAGCTGACATTCTGTTTGTACATGATTGGACTGATGCCGGCTTAGTTAGACCACGCTTAAGCCTTAGCCGTGCAAAAGACTGTTGCCCATTGCAGTGCACAGCTATCGGCACTGTCAAACCATCGTTTGACATTGTACCCCGAAAATTCGACTATGAAAATTATCTAATAATTGAGAAAGCATGAGTACTTACCGATTTTATGTTTACACTCTGTTTCCCCTGTTGAGACTTAAGATCTAAATACAAAATACAAAAATCAGTGGAAATCTTCAGTGCCAGGCTGGTGGACTAGTTAACATGATTTTTCAATTGTCGAGCGCCGCAAACACTTCCGGGTGAAAGTCCAGTGAAAACAAGTTAGACTTATTTACAGGCATTTCAACGTAGATGGCGCAATTCAAATCTCTCAACGTGTGCGGCTGTCCTTGCCTAGAGGCAGAGATTTATGTTGCGCGCGACCCGAAATGAGTCTAATATTCGACTTGCAAGAATAACACTGACAGAACAAAGAAATTCCATCAGGAGAAGACCGATCCGAATTTCGCATTCAATTTGCGGGGCCACAGGCATGACAGGTAAAAATTTCAATCGACCTTGGCTTTAGTTACAATAATTGATGTTTTCGTCGATGTTTAAACCAAGAAAATGCTTCATAGGCATGAAAAATAATATATTCAAAATTTCACATGCACGATGGCGAGACGATGAGGCCAGCATACAAGATCGTGCGGGACGTCCCGGCTACGGCTGCGGAGCTATGGGGCTATACAGCATCTTTTGCTCTGTATACCCCATAGTTCTACAGGTGGCTTAGACCGAAGGCTTCAATCTGACTGTGTATTGGGTCCAGTAGTTTTTCAGAGATTTTATCAGACATTGTCATTGGATGGACATTTTACAGGCACCTAGAGAGGAGATACTAGGTACCTGTAAAATGTTCGTCCAAATCATGCGATATTTCCTCTGAAAAATGACCAGACGCGATACACAGGTTGAAGCCTTTGGTCTGGTTGCTAACTTCAGCGTGTGCAGTTTATTTCTGTCAGTAAGCAGGGTAGGTAACATACGTTGTAGGAATAAACTTCACACGCTACAGTTAGCAACCAATACTTGAGACCCCTCAAGCCCAGGATCACCAAGATCTGCCACCTCATGAAGTCTTTTTTTGTAAACAAGTCATCTTACTTTAACTTGTCCTCCAGATTATCAGAATTGATTGGAAAAAAGGGGGCATCGGATCTCATCGGATCTAGTGTTTGTCGGTCAGCCTTTTCACGGGACAGAACACACTTAGAAGCATTCTGTAGTAAAGGCCAGTGCCTTACGATATCTTGCGGTACAGGTTGTTTGGACCACTGTTTGCTGCTAGACATTAATTTTGTGGAATGGAAAATGTATGTATCAAAAGCCTTAATTTATTACTTTTCAGTTAAAATGTCCTTTGGAAGGTTGAATTGTTTTCCTTTGCTGTAAAGTTGACAGTGAAATCTGAGTGGACGGTCCCGCAATGATTGCCAAACTATGGGGTAGTGTAGCATCTTTTGTTCTATACTACCCCAATAGTTCTAGATTGCGGGTGGGACAGACAAATGATATGTCAATACTGTTAAAGGAGAAGTTCCTGAATATTAAAGGAAAAGATGTCAATCTAGTTTTTAAGACTAATATAGACATACATGTCTTGGTCTCATTCTTGGGCATTCATTGTTGTGTTCTGTCTCAGGACCCCTGATCTTGATAAATAAAAACATGATCACTTCCCATAATTTATAAAGTAACTGATGTTTTTATTTTTCCTCTATTTTCTTTTGCACAGAACAACTGACACCCCAACTACTACATGTAACATGATGGTCGCCAAAGTACTGCAAGACTTTATTGCTTCCCAATATTTCATCTACTGCACTGACTCGGCAATGAATCTTGTGCCAAAGTAAACGGATGCATTGTATGATCATACTCCACGAGCTGTATCAAGAAATGCAAACATGTATGCACCAAATTTGACCCAAACAGAGACTCTTTCAAAAATGCCAAAATCAGTGCATCGCCAACGGACATCAACGAACCATCTACCCAAGATTTGTTTATACCTCATGTGGTTAGCGGCTTTGATACCGCTAGCCAGGACTCAGGGTGGGGGTTTGAATTTAAATCAGGAATGCGAGAGGACTCGTAACGATGGAACGATCGAGTATCTAGCGTGTGCCTCGAGTTCAGAGGCTCTGCGGAGATTGGATGTAGTGGTCGACGTAGAGCCAGTGAATTCAACATGCGGCTTGAGTCCGGATCCAGGACAGATGATATACCAAACATTGGTAAAGAATTTAACTTGTTGTAGATTTGTGTTTTGTGTTTTCTAGATTGATATCAATTGTGGTCATATTTTGTAGTCATAGTCAATTTGTCATCTTGTGTTAAAAACTCTCTTCCCATTACTTTCATGTTACAGACATGTTTCATTCTAGAATTCTTCTTAAAATCAGGATTTTTATAGAATGTAAAAAAAAGGTTAATCTATAAAAATCTAATTGAAATTCCTGAAAAATGGGTAAATCCCTCTTTTGATAGATGATATAGGCCTATAGCTTTAAAATCAGATTTGTCAGATTTTACTAGTGATTAAAAAAGCTATTGATGTAGATAAGAAAACTAAGAAATAAGTCATACATACTTGTGACAAAAATGGTGTTGAAATTCTTTAAAAAAAATCAAGATATGGTATTTTCCATTTTCTGGTTAAAAAGTTGAAAAATGAAAAGTTAATTGATATTATAGATCAGGTTCATTTGGTTCAGGGAATTTGAAAATTCAGAAGTAAAAAGTCAGGGAATATTCATCAATTTCTTCTGGAAAGTCAGGGAAAATATTAGTCTGTTAAAGATTTTAAAATGACCTTGATTAAAAGCTTGTTAGTATTGTGTACTTTGCTGTAAAAATGGTCTTGGAAATCTTCGGTTTTCTGCTATGGAAAACGAGGAAATTTTAAATAATGTGTAATTGTATGAACCCTGAAAGATGGATTAATTCAATATATTTTTTAAATTAGTCCCGTTTCACACAATATAAAAATTGGGGACAATATTTAGCTCGATCATACATGTATATCCAAAAAAAAATGAAATAAAAAAATAATTGCAATCATAACATTTAATTTAAATCAAATCTGATTTCAAAAAAGATAAGCCTACATGTAAATGTAAAACTAAAATACAGACGTCAAATTCCTGTTGCAGTGTGTACACCAATGCTATGACAATCCAACATACATGTATGTGCCCGAATCTTTTCTGTGGATGATATGCCCTTGATATATGTACATGTACAGTAAGGGGCAACTTGTTTATTAGCTCCAGGAAGTGCATATTTACATTTGGACCAAGGCAAAATTTATTGTTCAAACTTAAAATTTGCCCTACAATTTTGACTGTTTGTGTGCTTTGTGTGTGTGTGTGTGTGGTGAGTGTGTGTGTGTTTTTTTCTGTTTGTGTCTGTGTTTGTGTGTGTTGTATCGGTGTTGTGTGAGTGTCATGCTGTTGGTGTGTCTGGCTGGTGTGTTGTGTGTGGTGTGTCGTTGTGTGTGGTGTGTTTGTGTGGTGTGATGTGTGTATGTGTGTGGTGTGCTGTGTGTGTTTGTGTGTGTGTGTGTGTGTGTGTGTGTGGTGTGTGTGTGTGTGGTGTGTGTTGTGTGTGTGTGTGTGTGTATGATTGTGTGTGCCTGGGCACTGTGTGTGTGTGGGTGTGTGTGTGTGTGTGTTGTTTACGCACATGAACTGGTAATTCCCCATCAGGTTTACCACCACTGCTCACAATGACGACATTGTGATATTAAAAAAGAAAGCTGTGAATAAAACAGCACAATGCAATGGTCTTCTCTTCATGAATATTATCATCCATTTCTTTTGTGCTAGCATATACACTTAGTAGATCATTGCTGACTTGGATAATTTCAATATATTATTTCTGCTCAAAATCTTGACTTTTATCCACCATTTTGATGAGCTCAGCTTTTGTGGAGATCATTGTGGCAATATATTCCATGTACTCACAGACAATATTGTGATCAACGATGCGCTGTGGACATTTCTCAATCTAATAATCAGTTAGTCGAAGGGGAGAAGACAAAAGTGTGTACGTGCTACAGGCTTGTGACACGGTTGAGTTGTGGTTGCATCGGTGATGAGCAAGCATATTTACTGAGGTGCACGGAGGTGAAATGCCGACATATTATTAGGCGACAGCGTGCCGTCATGTTGTGGTATTGTTGCATGCAACGAATGTTGTGACAGAACCACACAGCTGCTGGACATAAAACAACTTGATTCTTAATGTAATTGGTTGTGCTGTTAATGAAAGTTGTGGTCTGAAATTTATTAAAATGCAGATTGGTTTGAGTTATAGAAATATGTAGTTCAAGTAAATATACAAATTATGCCAAAAGATTGAAACACTAGATAAATCACTGATGTTTCAAGTATTTACATGTATGCTCATGTATATACCTGGTGTTCAAGAAATTGTTTAAATGGTTGATATAATCTTTTTTTCTAAGTTATAGTGACCTGTTACTGTAAAGTTTCATTGAAATTAATGGGACAAGTTACAAATACCTCCGTGATCATGAATTGCAGGTCCAGAAATTGTACATGTAATAAGTTCATACTAGTTTCCCCCATCTTCTACTTCCAACTCATTTCTCAGTTAGTCATGAAAACCAAAATTGTAATCGGTCTTTTATCCCATTAACATTTAAACATGAAATAGTGATACACATGAATATCAGTAATAAACATTTTAAAGTGATAGGCTAACATTTTGGAGCTTCAATTTAAAAAATGTCAAACTTTCATATCTGAGCTACATGTATATAGTAGTGTTTGAATGGACAAATAAACACCCTAGAATGCAAAAGTTTGGAAATTTATGCTGCCATTGGCAAGATATGAATAAATAAACAATTTATACTCGGGGCGAGTAAAAAATAGCCTAGATCTACACACAGTATGTCTATGGGAGGAAATGGGCAAGTGAATCCGATCAACTTATGATTTTCACTTTTTTAAAGCAATAATCATTTTGAAATACAATGTTTTCAGGGCTTCATTTTTATACCTTATCAAAGACACTGGTAGCACGGGGAATCATGTAGCTCAGATAGTTTTAACTGTGGTAAATGTTAGCCAGTGGCTTCAATTGTTATTTGCAAATAATATCAGTAGTTTCAGGTTCGAATCCTGTTGGGTCAATCTTTTTCTGAGTCATTAGAAAATAACAGATCAAGCATTTGATCTTATTTATCATTAATTTGATAATACAGAGATGAACAGCAA
>JZLH01S0091857.1:0-24896 GCA_001188425.1 Eucidaris tribuloides | reverse complement strand
GATGTAGATCCTCCTAAGTTAAGGAAAAGATCATCATGTTCTGAAAAAGTGGAAGCAAAAAGGGTGAAAACTGTTGATTTATCAGACGATGATGACGCCAACTCTGATGATGACGCCAATTCTGATGATGACGGCGATTCAGATTATGTATGTCCATCAGATTCGGATCATGAAGACAGTGACACTGAAATTCCCTTTCAAGGTATGAAAAGATCTTTTCCAATGATTTCCGATTTCCGACAACTATCACAGAAAGCAACAGGAAATGAACAGGAATGTGTACCTCAAGATGATAAGAGTGAACAGTTTGTGGCTTGTGCTTCCAGAAGCGGGCATGAAACATTTGAGGATCCAAACAGTACTTCAAACAGCAGTGAATGTCAGGTAACGTGCACTTCTACAGAGGGAAGAAGTTACAAAAAACCGTATCGATACTGTATCTTTTGCATGGGATTATTTTCAAAACTTCGCAACCACCAAGAAACCAACACAAAAACTTAGAAAGAGTTAGAAATGCAATGAAACTGGGGAAAAAAGATAGAGATAATGTCTTTGACGACATCAGAAGAGAAGGAATCCTTGAATTCAACAAGCGACAAACATTAAAGAATCCAGACAATCCAAAGCTGCAGAGGGAAAGAAAGACACCAGCAAATTGCAAAGACGGCTCTTTAGTCATGTGCAGCATATGCCATGCATTCATAGAGAAGAAGTATAGATATCGCCATGAACAGATACACAATGACAAATCTGATGCTGCTGTAAGAGTAACTTCAATCCCAGTGCATCTATTGAGTGCAGATGGTGAAGCAGGCTGTAAATCTACCTCTGACAGTGATTTTACCACAGAAGTATTGTCACGGTTTAGGATGGATGACGTAGGACGCAAGTGTGTCAGTGACAAGCTATTGGTGGAGGTTGGTAAGACAATGTGGTATAAAGTAAAGAGCAAGAAGGACAAAAAGGTTGAAGTGAGAAGGCAGGTTATGACAGATATCAGACGCTTAGCAACTCTTCACCTGCACCTTCAGAATTCAGAAGACATCTTGGGAAAACTTCCAGAGAAAGAAAAGAATATCATAGACCTTTTTAAGCGTTCCAATTTCAAACATCTCCAAGAAGCAATTGACCAACATACAACTTCAGGTTCTATTCTGAAGGCTGGTCTGAAGATTTCCTTGTATTATTTGCTCAAGTCTACGAGCAAAATACTGACTGGTATGTTTTTGATTCATGATGAAGATGAACAAGCAAATGATATCAGCAGATTTGTGACGGTTTTGGAAATGCATCAGCATTTATTTTTTGGAGATGCAACATATCAGCAGAATAAGAACAGAGAAGAAAAGTTGAGACGTCCACAAGAACAGCCACTTGAGGACATCCAAGCTGTGAGGTCTTACTCGATGCAGAGAATGGCAGAGCTTGAAAATGAAGTGTTAGATTCACACACTTTCATCGAACTGAGAAACATTGTTGTCTGCAGACTGATTCTTTTCAATGCTCGTAGAGGTGGTGAGCCCACCAGATTATTCATTAAAGATTGGGAAGAAGCAGATAGTAATGCATGGCTGGACAAGAGACACCTGAAAGATCTAGATGCAATAGATTCCTGTTTGGCAAAGATGCTGAAAGTGGGATATCAATCAGGAAAGGGGAAACATCTGGTTCCAACTCTTTTCCCAAAAGACACACACAATGTCATAAGGATGTTGACAAACAAGGATGTGAGACAAGCAAGTGGAATAGCTACACAGAACTCCTACCTTTTCCCAAGTGGAAATAATTCTCTTGAGCATGTATCTGGCTGGCACGCTGTAAATGCTGTATGTGACAAAGTTAGCCTTATTGACAGAGACTTGTTAACTGCTACCAGAAACCGTCATAGAGTTTCGACTGAGTTTGCAATCATTGTAAGCGTCATTTTCAAAAATTTGAAAGAAGGGACGTGATCGTATATAATTAAAAAATAATGCCTTTCAAATGATACATATATCATATTGTATAACCCTGTATATTTTTGAAGTTGTGATCAAAAGTCTCATACATTTTCTTATTATTTTCTTTAAATTTCAGCAAATATCTCTGTATATGACCTAAATGGATTTAAGCTGTTTTGTGATCAAACTTTTCAAATATAGCTGGGATATTGACAAACAATTATGATACTCGCTGATAATGATCGTTTCTGTAGGGGGAATAATGATCCCTTAAGGGGAATAATAATTGTTCTCCGTAAGGCACCAATAACACTTAAGGGGAATAATAACTGTTCTCCGTAAGGCACCATGAACACTTAAGGAGAAATATAACAGGGGGAATAATAATTGTTCTCCGTAAGGCACCAATAACACTTAAGGGGAACAATAACTGTTCTCCGTAAGGCACCATTAACACTTAAGGGGAAATATAACAAATTCTCCCTAAGGACGGTCATTTCGTAAAAAAAACGTTCGGGAGAACCCCATAAATCGTTATATCTGTTGTTCTATGCTTTTACATCAAATTAAGGCATGGAATATCATTACACTTTAAAAATAAATATTTAACTCCAAAAAAACAAAATAAAAGGGTTTAAAAAATAATGTAGGGTAAATTTTCAGATTTTTCTCCTTAAGTGGTCATTTTATATGATTCCCCCTAAGGTGAGTTTGAACGTTATTATTATTATTATTATTATTATTAATATTATCATTATTATTACTATTATCATTATTATGCCTCCGCAACGAAGGACCTTAAATATGTCTGATTTGGGCTCTGCGATAACTTGAGAGCGGCTGGTCGGATTGTGATGTAACTTGGGTGAAGTATGTATTACATGTATAAGGCACCAATAAACTGATTAGATTTTGGAGCTGAAAGGTCAAAGGTCACAGGGCCTAAAATATGTCTGATTTGGGCTCATTACCATGATAACTTAACGGTGTGTTGGATTTTGATGTAACTTGGGTGAAGTATGTATTATACAGCACCAATGAACTGATTAGATTTTGGAGCTCAAAGTTCAAAGGTCACCGGGCCTTAAATATGTCTGATTTGGGCTCGTTACTGCGATTACTTGAGAACAGCCAGTTGGATTTTCATGTAACGTGGGTGAAGTATGTATTATGGGGCACCAATAAACTGATTAGATTTTGGAGCTGAAAGATCAAAGGTCAAAGGTCACCGGGCCTTAAATATGTCTGATTTGGGCTCATTACTGTGATAACTTGAGTATGACTTTTCCGATTTTGATGTAGCTTAGGAGAAGTATCTAATATAAGGCACCAATTTACTGATTCGATTTTGGAGTTCAAAGGTCACAAGGCCTCACGTTCGAATTGAGCTCATTGTCACGATAATTTAAGAACTGCTTAAATTGGATTTTACTGTAACTTGGTCAAGAGTCACATAGGCTTATGCTTATTCATCTAATTGGTCTTGCTACCATGGTAACTTGAAGCTTTTCAAATTACATCAATTGGATGGGAGTGCGGACTGCGAAGGCATACCCATCGACTGCACGCAGTCGAACTGCTCTAGTTATTATTATTATTATTAAGTAAGGCAGATAGATACCTTGATCAGCATATGCAGAGTGATGCTCACAAGGATGCAGAATTAGAGCTCACTGTAAGTGTTACAGACGCACGTAAAGTAGGACAAGATATCCACCCAGTTATATCAGAGTAAGCTAGGGAAGGACACAAACGAACTAAGCGGAGACTGTTGTTCATCATTGATGTTGTAATAAGCCTTTTGATGGGAGGGGTCAATTTAAGAGGAAACTGCAACAAACGGGATGAGGAAAATTAAAACTTCACATTTTTGTCAAGGGGAAGCAAGATAATGGCAATGCTTTGGAAGATCATTTGCAACAGGTTTCGAAAAACACCAAGTTCACTTCACCTCAAATTCAGAATGAAATTGTGAACATATGTGAGAACTGGTAACATTATCCACCAAAACATTGTGTCATCGATCCTGCAATACCGGAGTGAGATGGCAGATGAGAGAACTGATGTGTCAGCCATGGAGCAGATGAGTATCTGCGTGGACTACATGAACCACAAAAGAGTCTGTGAAGAATTTTAGAGTTTCAAACACATGACAAAAATGGACGCAAATGCAATGTACGATGCACTAATTCCCACTCTTCTGAAATTGGGGTTGGATCTCTTATACCTTATTGGGCAGGCTTACAATGGTGCGTCCACCATGAGTGGTAAGAAAAACGGCTTGCAGAAAAAAGTGCCAAAGCAACCTAGATAACGTTGGTTGTCCGGCAGAATGGCACTAGCATATGTTCCCCACAGAATGGCCTTAACAGTAAATTTTCTTTAACCCTATATTAACTGGGGGGGTCAATTTGACCCACCCCCCCCTCGACGAATTTCGCGACCATGCCGCCATGCAAAATTTTTTCACCGCGTCGCTCGCTGACTTTTTACTTTCAAGTCTTGCGCATCTTTTGAGACCATTTTCGCGAAAATTGGACATACCGTTACGACGCTGCGTGACTTTTTATATATGCTTGTCAACCCAAAAATTGCTCAAAAACGTGATTTCGTGTACAAATCAATGGAAATTGTGTTTTCAGCCAGAAATCATAAATGTATGATTATTTTTGCTTTTACTGGTTGAAATGAATTAATTTTATGCTGTTTACAATTGCAAAAGTGTCCCAACAAATTTCATCAAAAAACAATAGAAACAAAAGGTCAAAAAAACAAGAAATACATAAGAAATTACACAAAACAATGAAAATACATAAGAAATCAAATTCCAAATTTGGCAAATGTTTTTGTAGATAATTGTTAGTAAATGTCCAAAATGAATAATTTTGCACCAAATAATAGCATTCTAACCTACTGTAATAAGTGAATTATAGGCGAAACAAAAATTTCATAGCACTTATGCCATAATTAATTGCTTAAAAAATAGAAAAAATAATTTTTTGGCATAATTTCACTAAACAGTCGTGTAGTTACATCCGGAACCTCTTGGTGCGCATGCAAGATTCTTCGTCGCGATCACCGCGATCGCGCCGAGACCTCGGGGGGGTCAAATTGACCCCCCCCCCCCCCCCAGTAAAAACCTGGTCTGAAATAGCCCAGTTAAAATAGGGTTAATTTGAGAAATATTGCTTTATTTGGAATTTGCAAATGTTAAGGCACTTCTGCCGGGAACATATGCTAGGTCCCTTCTGCCGGACAACCGAAGACACACTGTTGATCGCATGTCCTCAATTTTGCCATTGCAGGAGAATGGACAGATGTTCCATCAATCAGAAATCTGTTTGATGACGTCAGGAAGATCACAGGTCTCTTGAGAGATGACACAAAAAGAAAAGACGTCTTGAAGGAAACTCACCGGTAATAGATTGGCAATAGTTTTTGCGCTAAAGAAGTTTTACATGTTCTTGTATGGTCACAAGCTTATGTTGATCAGAGACAACGAACCACTAGCAGCCTCGCTTGGACCACATAGAGAACTACCTGTCCTTGCAGAAGAACGCATGCAGCGACAGGTAATGTATTTTGTGTTACGATAGTAAAGGCACGCTCTCTGGCGAGGAGGGCGACTGTTTTTTGGAAAACGACGACAGGTATACTCCCAGTTTTCTCATTTTATGTGACTGTTTGTCGCGATGTGATGTGATCCCGTACCTGTGGCTGGATTGAACGGACGCCACAAATGGTGGAGAACCAGGGAATGCAGCACAGTCATGATCAAAACTCGTAGAAAGAAGAAAAACTTTGTCTTCGCCGGTGCAGTTGGACAATTTTGATCAGTGGCAAAATTGGATATGGGACACTCCACTATTTACAAATTCCAATACACCGTCATATTTCATCAACTGTAGTGCCAAATTTTGATTTGAAGTTGTTAAACAGTGAGCTATATGATGTGAACTTTAATTGAACACTCACGGCTAACAGCAACCATAGTATGAGAACCCCATATTTTTTAGTGAAACCATGATCAGAATGTGGAAGAGTGGATGGACTCCTATGAAAGGTATGCCGAATTTGTGGAATGGAATGACAGGAGAAAATTAACTGGATTTAAGAGTCTCCTAAAAGGAAAGGTGGCCTGTTCGCTAAGGGATACAAATGATGGAATAGATGGGAAGAATGATGAGAAATACACACGTCTGAAGAAACCATTTTACTGTCGCCTATCAAAAGTCGCGTTGTCATTTCTCATTGGTCGGTTAAGCACCGGTGCGTGTGTTGTGTGTCGCACACAATGTACGCTGATGTGTGAAAGACCCCTAACCTCTTCGAAAATTTCAACAACTTAACACATAACATATTGCTGAAATTTGTTATCAGGCCCACGCAAATTCCAAATGAGGACAGAATTAAACAAATCAAACTGAAGATAGAAGAGGACATAGAACTTTTCCTGAGCTGAATAGAGAAACTATTTCATCAACTCCAGATCAGTGAGGATAACAAACTGCATTATTTTATACAGGGCCTGCAAGACTCTATACAAGCCAATATTTTGCATATGCAGCCTTTGAAGGAGCAATCAATGCTGCCAGAGTTGAAGGAGGGGTGACAGTTTATGGAAAGTGGTGATACACGTGTGTACTCCGCGTTCTCTCATTTTATGTGTTTTGTCATGATGTGATGTGATCCCGTACCTGTAGCTGGATTAACGGACGCCACATTTAATAGAGAGGTTCGCATAAGAAATCAGACACCATAAATCACAGGCAAATACAAATGCAGACTGCTTGTCCAGGCTGCCATATGCCAGTGAAAAACAATAAATTTTAACCATGGCTAATTTTCAATAATATTTGTGATATCACATGAATTTCAATAAAATTCCTGTTTCTCCTTTCTACTCTGATACAAGGACATGTGGAAGATCGCTCAGATGTTGCAGATACATCAATGAACAACAGAGGAAACTTCCCGCAACTGCTTTTTCTCAGATGCAATATGACAAGAAAAGATCATGGGTCTGCATGGTTATCTCCATTGACACAAAAAGAGCTCCTAAAACTCGATGGTGACCAATGTATTGAGAGGATTTGCCAGGAAGCCCAGACAACTTGCAGAGTACTTTGGAGTCATAGTCGATGAGACAACAGATATCAGTACAAAGGAACAGATAAAAGCATCAAATAAAATGATGGCTGCATGATGGAAAGATTCATCGGGTTTTATGACACTCCATCTAAAACAGGACAACAACTCTACGAGTTATTAACCGACACTCTAACATTGCTTGGTTTCAAGCTGCCTAACCTCATGAGAGAAGGATATGACGATGCAAACAATGTGAATGGGAAGACACTCGGCCTCGGAGCAAGAATGAAAGCAGTTGCCCCAAAATCACTCTGTATGTACGCTGCCATTCTAACAGACTCAATCTTTTTCTGCAGCAGAGCATTTTGAGTAACGCTGAACTACGCAACTGCCTCGGTGTCATACACTCGCTGTGTAATTTCACTGAAGGAAGTTGCAAACGTCATGAAGTATTTGCAAAGATTGAAAGGGAAACTGGTCAGAGAGCTAAAGTTCTGAAAGGCCAGTGTGACACATGATGGACCAGTTAGGAACCACCATATCATCAAGCTTCATTTCCAATGATACTAATTTGGTACTTCAAGTAGAAAGGTTTTGGTCACTTCAATCGACAGAAACCCTGGCATGCAGACCAGTCCAAGTGTATGTCTGTAAATGACAAGAGGGCTCTGAATGTTTGGGATGAGAGTATCCAAAAGGAAGGCAATCACTACCAGTTGTCTATTCCCTTCAAAGAGATACCCCCAAAACTGGCTGACAACCTGATTGTAACTGATAGGAGGCTGCAGAGTCTTGGTAGGAGATTGAGAAGAGATGAGGATTTGCGCATATGATATACTAAGGCTATGACAGATTTGGTGGAGGAACTAATTCATGTTTGTTTGGACATATTTCCGAAAAAGGTTGTTCTCCAAATCCCAGGTAAAAAATTTTCCCAGTCATAATTTTGTGAGGGGGCAACTGGGGGCACACAAAAATTTTTTCTTACTACCCTCACAGTGCCAAGAATAAATGTTAGACAAGCTCCATGACACACATCCGGGTATTGTAGCGATGAAAGCGAAAGCACGCTATATATTTCTTATAATATACTCGGTGTCACCCTCAAAGAATCCAAACAGATCAAGTATCTTGGCATCCAAATTCAGAATAACTTTTGTTGGAATAGTCAAACGCACCAAGAAATAACTAGGGCAACAAGTCTTATGAATGTTATTAGTCATCCAGTCGCATAACTGTTAGAATATGATTATAAATATTAGGCTGGACTCCTGTAGACTTTATCCTGTAGATTTTACTTTTGTTTGCACCTCAATTTTGGGTTATGAAATACTACCACCCATATTGCTTATCATTAGTTACAATGCAATGTGTAAATTAAAATGTTATATTTATTTGCAACAGCCTTCATTCTGATGTGATGGTTGATGACAATTGTCTAGCCCTTACAACTACATTTCATCCCTCATTTATATTTGTACCCCTTACACGTATATATTTCCTAAAAGCTGATATATATTGATACTTACAGGGAAACCTTTCTTAACGGAACCCGTCTGTGGTTGTTTTCGAGGAATGAAGTGTTCACGTAAGATTCTGAAATATGATATATTATCGTGGGGAAGTAAGTGTAGATAATAACTAGATTTAAGGAAATAGTGATGTTAATGATAAGACTAACAGTTTTTGTCTTGATGTTATTTTTTTTTTCATTTAAATAAAACCAAGTTCATCAAAGCCGGTTGAGAACCTATAATTTATGAGTGATTTCTTATGGACTGTCATTTTTAGGATTCAGGCAAATCCCCCAAATGGCAGTCTATAAGAAATTAATCATAACATAAAAGAAGTTCTTAATTGTATTTGACAATCTTGGTCTTATTATGAGAAAACAATGCTCAATCCAGCATGACAAAAATGATAATTCATGATCAGAGCTGAGTCCTGAAAAATTGACTGTATGAGTGTTCTGTTTTAGTGGGCCAGTTGTTTAAATATATACTCACACCGATATATCTTTATTCCTGGTTTCAGTGCTCTTCGAAATCCAAGTGATGGGCAACAGTGAGTTAGATAAGACAGATTTAATCGACCTTCTTGGAGAGGAACCAATGTCCATTGGTAAGTAAATAAATAAGTGTGCAATGTACGAAAGATTGTATTTCTTTTGTATCTTTAGGGTATTGTTTGGATTCCTATTTCATAGATTGCAACATTATATCGAGCATAACCATCAATGGGAATATGGGAATATCATGTTTATTTTGTTAGTCCTTGCTATGACACACTGTAATAAAAAAACAAGTTGATGTTAGTTGGATGCAAACGGATTTGGTTCGCTTCCTTAACTCGTCGCGTATAGTGTATACCAGTGTTTGTCTTGCGCTATGCAACAATAGTAGCGCGGCTTCCACTTCAACAGAGCCAGACAATGGCGCACCTACAAGTACATCGAACACCCGCAAACGCTGTAAAACGCGCGCAGCAGCACTCTGTCCACATTGCCAGATGAAGGCTAACAGTATTCGCAGCCGAAACGTCGCAATCTACTCGTTTGTCTGCATTGTGAAACAACTGATTATTTACCATTCTTTATTTTTGTCTGATTTTGACCAAATTTTCACTGTGTTCTTGTCCATTATTACTCTTTGTTTTAAATCTTCAGTATCAAAGAAGATTTAAATGTTTCCTGAAATAGAAATGTATCTTGCATTTTGACCCTCAGATTTACCAGAAGGTTTCTTGCTTGAAGACACATCTCTCGATCGAGATGGACCCACAGCACATCAACGAAGCAGGTGGACACCAGGTACAAAAGTGTGAAAGCATACACTGCAATGATGAAGTGTTTGCAGCCTGTCATAGGTGTCAGGCTCTCCTGTGTTTTCAGCACTGTGAAAGTAGTGAGGAATGTATTCACCACATTGCACAAAACTACATACCTGCCAATAGTAGCATTGATCACACCCCAGAAAGCTATGAATTGGACGAACCTATTGGCAATGATTTAGAAAATTGTTCTGACAAGTCAAAATCAAATGAGTCAATCCCCAAAAGTCGTAAGTCCAAAAACAAATTGGTGAAGGAAAACCGAAACAAAGGAGAATCTTACTTCTCTGAGAAAATCTGGCAAATTTGTTCTGGGTCGAAAATATCTGAACCGACCTCGCTGCACCTCATCAACTTGTCAAAAAAATCTGGGCTGTCGGTCAATCAGTGACAATGGGCCGTATGCATAAAAAGTAGGAATTGCTTGTAAGGAATTGCTTCAAGCACCAGCAATTGGTTGTCAAGCAAAATCAAGCTCATGCAACAGGTAAAAGAAATTGCTTAAAAACGTATGCACAAAAAGAACCTTTTCCTTGTTCTGACAAGAATTTGCTCGGGTTTTTTCAAGCTCCTCAATACCAGCTTGAGCGCTTTTGCTTTATTATGACATTCGAGTTTAAAGCATGTCCATGCTCGTATTTAGACCAATCCAAAGCTGCACAAAAGGAGGATAAATCAAGAAATACTATTTCTGGTATATCAAGAAAAAAATTGGGGGAAAATATTTCAGGAAGGGGGTTAAAGATTTAACTCAATCCTGGAGGTACGTTGCGTCTTTCAAAATGTATTTATGTACGTTGACCGCGAGTTGTGAAGATGGGAGGCTTCTTTTCATACGTATTCGACTCGTGCGGATCTGGCCTTTGTTGTTGTTCGCACCGCCGTGACGTTGCTATTGTATGGTTGTGTAGACCTTGTAGGAATTGCTCACGAATGGCAAGAAAACGGTATGAACACAAGCAAAATGTTATGCATACGAAAAAAAGCAATTGCTTGAAATTCATCTTTGGCTTGTAGGATGTTAGCGAGTGTTTTTATGTATACGGTCTATTACTTTCATGGGAGCACAAAGGCGGGTTTCCTATAATGTATTAAAATATTACGCGTGAGAGGAGAAGCATTTTCTGTCATGGGAGTTACGAAAGATCACTTCACTAATGTATACAAATTTATGGATGTTTCTTTATGTGACCATCGAGGAACGATTCTACTGATTATTTCTGGAGTGTATGATGGTTGGAATCAATTTGCATATTCTTGTTTTTGTCATACCGGACGAACCTGCAAACCTCGGGCAAACTATCAGGTTGTCAAGAACAACCTTTGTTTCAAAATGTTTTTGCAGGCAAGCAAGAATCTGTGCTTGCAAGCAATTCCTAATTTTTATGCATATGGATTCAAGGAAAAGGCTAGAAAAAGCAATTACTATTTTTTATGCATACGGCCCAATGACATGAAAAACTTGAATACTGCTTTCTATGAAGTAGGTAGTTTGGCTCTACAAAGAGAATGGTTGGCAAGGCATTTGAGTTATGTGCATGTGTTCAATGCAACGAACACGAATAAATGTGCCATTGAGTATACTCCACCAAATCCGTCTTCGGGTGAAACGGTGAGGGTCTGTAGGAAGATGTTCTTGAACACCTTAGGGATTTCAGGCCGGCAAATCCAGATGGTTCTTGAGAAAAAGAATCAAAGCATAACTGGTGTCCTTGGGAAAGATAGGAGGGGTGGGACTCAAAACCCTCAGCCCGAAAAGAGGCAGAAAATCCTTGAACATCTCCAGCATTTCCCTCAAGTTGAGTCAAATTATTGTCGCTCCTCAAGGGCGAAGTATGTGTCGGAAGAACTAGCAAATCACATCCAAATTGTGCATCGTATTCACTGTACAAAACAGTGATGAGAGAGGTAAATGTCAAGATACACCGCCCAAAAAAAGACAAATGTGGAATCTGTGAGTCTTTCCATAAGGCTTCTGAAGACGTAAAATTAAAAAATGGGGTTGTGTTTGAAACACATCGCAATAAAATCAGTAAAGTCAGAGCGTTAAAAGAAGAAAGTAAGGACAAAGCTCAAAAAGACAAGAAGCACAATGCTTCCGTCTTTGACCTTCAACAGAAAATCTTTATCCCCAAGTCCAACAGGGGGGAGTTGTTCTATAAACGTAGGTTGGCATGTTACAACTTCACGATCTATGATCTAGCCTCCCACGATGGGTATTGCTATCTCACAAATGAGTCCCTTACCAAGAGGGGGGCAAATGAAATTTCCACCTACCTGTGTGATTATTTGACATTGTTAGATGGTAGGGAAGTGGAAACAGTTGACCTCTATGCAAATGGGTGTGTAGGTCAGAACAGGAACTCTGTATTGCCTTCTATGTTCCACAAAGTTCTGACAACATCCAAGAACCTGAAAAAGATCACTCGGCACTTTTTCGAGAAATCGCATGGGCAAAGCGAGGGGGATTCTATGCATTCAACCATAGAGAGAGCGATTTCTAGGAAAGAAGAGATCTTCCATCCCTGCCAACTGTCTGAATCATGCAAAACACCAGACAGGTTCCCCATCCATATGTTGTTAAACACGTCAGAACTGATGATGTTCTTGACTGGAAAGCATACGGTCAAGATCTAAACATCCTAAAATGCAGAGAAACTGAAAGTGGGGTAGAGATAGATTGGACTACGTTGAAACAAGTCCAGATGACTGGGCAGTGTCCTCAAAAAAATTGGTTCAAAATCTCTCACTGTGAACAGATCTTTCATGAGCTTGATCTGGCAAAACAAAGAAAACTGCGATCAACCCAAAACCTACCACCCCCTCTTCCAAAATCACCTAGTAAGTTGTACAAAGCCAGACCAAGAATCTCAGCAGGAAACTACCGAGACCTCCAAAGTCTTTGGACGATCAATTAATAATGGATAACATTCATTTTTCATTAAAATAAGATATACTGACATAACAATTTTATCCATGATCATATTAATGGATAACTCTTTTTAATAAACAACTACTAAAGTTTTAATGAATTTGGTAATTAGGTGAAGCTGTTATATATGGAGCAAGCACAGGCCCAATTGCTCTTGACCTTAAAGCCACTATTTAACATTGTGGTTGACAATTTAAACAATTATGTTCATACGGAAGAAAAAACAACCAAAAATGCAAAAATAATGAATATCATGCACTCACTATTAACCCTAAGAATACCGGGCTATTTCTGGTCTACTTATTACCGGGGAGGAGGGCGCATTATCCCCCCCCCGAACCGAGATCTCGGCGCAGATGCGCGCCGATCTCCGGCGAAAATTTGAGCACGCATAGAGCGGCGAGGTGTAAACTACATAGACTGTAACTAAGTAAAATTTTCAAAAAAATTAATTTTTAATATTTTTTAAAGTAATTAATTATGCAAATAAGTGTATGAAATTATGTTTTTCACATTATCTCCCTGTACAATGAGCTAGTAGAATGCTAATTTTTTGGTGAAAATATTCATTTTGACATTTCAAACAATTATCTACAAAAAAATTTGGCAAATAGAATTAATTTCCTATGTATTTTATGTGGGAATTTAGGTGATATTTAACCCGTTGGCTACGGGAACCGGATCTGCACTGTGTTAACTCTATGGGATTTTCAGAATCTCGGAGGCAACGGGTTAATAATGTCTAGCATGTGAATTTTAATGATTGTTACTAGTCGCATCTTTCAATGCGTTTATCTGGAAATCGTGTTTTTGCTTTCCGTGCCTCATTTTGACGGTTCATAATGTCACCGACGATATGTAAAAACATGACAGATATTGATACGCTTATTGAAAATCATGCAGAAGACAAGTCAAAGAGAGAGGCGCTTCTTGCTCAATTGAAATATTTTAAATATGTAAACAGAGGGACAATTAAAGGTTCTTTATTTTATGTCACCTCTGGAAGGAAACCATTACCAACCTCTCAGTTAACTGTGAACCTTAGAGCAGGGCTGCCAACCTTTGCCGACCCAAAAACATACTGATGCACAGAAAAATTCATATTTCGATGGCAAAAAACATATTTTAGTACCCAAAATCGGCAAATTACACATACTAAAATGCCATATGAAATTTAAGGAAAATCATATTTTGCATTTAAAAATCATATTTTCTTAGTTTTGAAGAGAAAAAACATATTAACTATCATTAAAACATACTAGTTGGCAGCTCTGTTTGAGACATTGTCAACCAGTTCAATGCTGGTAAACTAGTGGAGGAAGAGAGACCAATGAACGAAGTGAATGAGTCCACAAAGGAAACAAGCCGTAAAGAACTCAAGGAAAAACTGCTGCCAAACTTAACAGGGGGATAAAAGAAAATGCCCATTTCCAGAGGATGATGATATCAGTGTTGGGTGTCTCGAGACATGTCTCGATCTCGAGACACGTCTTGAGACAGTATTTGTGTGTCTCGTGTCTTGTCTCGGCCTCGACTAATTGTCTCGTCTCGGTCTCGGTCTCGACGGAAATGTCTCGGTCTCGTAGGCCGAGACATCGACAAGACACTAAGAAACAGCTAAATTTTGACGAGTCACTCCCCGTCCGGGAGTCACTCTCGGGTTCTTATTGCTTTCTGCCCAGCCTACAGCATAAAATGCACATTATTTAATTATTTAAACTCGGGATCGGAGTACAAAGAGTAGAGATTAAGAGTTGGATACCTTGAAATACAGTCTGTAGATTTGTTACTTTTAGGTAACAGAGGTACCAAACTTAACGCAAAAAACTGTCACTTCAAGGTGTACATCATACGTGTGTATAGACTTTCAAAATGGACCCTAAACAAGTAATTATCTGTCGATCTCAGAATACTCTAAACGAGTATTCAAGTCTGAAAAGATACCCTTTTAAGGTAAACCTTCTATTGAATACAGTAAGTATTCAAGTCTGAAAACATACCATTTATAAAGAAAACCCTCTGTTAAAAGTATACCCCTTTTCGTGATTTTGATACCCTTTTCACAGTACGCATACACATCGCCCAGCCGTGAAAACAACCCTTTTAACGCATTTTTTTCACATGCGCATGGTGTACACCTTGTAATAACAGTCCTCCCCCCGGGGGGTTTGTTTATTCACAAGTTCTGTGTCAAAGAAGAAGGAGAAAATACAAAAATATAAGGTCACCTCCCCCACAAAATCAATTTTTGTGAACTGTGCAAAACATCTTGAGTATGTGTCTGTGTCTGTCTGTCAACTGTGTGCGTATGTGTGTGTTTCTTTGTGTGTGTATGTGTGTGTGTGTGTGTGTGTGTGTGTGTGTGTGTGTGTGTGTGTGTGTGTGTGTGTGTGTGTGTGTGTGTGTGTGTGTGTGTGTGTTGTGTAACTGTATGTGGAAGGGGGGGGGGGCTGAGGGGGTTACCAGTCCCCATTACCCCCTATTTTACAATGTGGATGTACTCCCACTTAACCCCTCCCTTTACAGTGCAGATATTGGATAACATACCCCCCCCCCCCACCTTTTCTGGCACAGTCGTGACATAATGCACAACTCCCCTGGTCATGTACCTTTCCAGTAAAGGCCAAAAATCTCTGTTTTAATGTCAAATTCCGTTTCCCTCTGTGTTGTAACTTAGCAATTTTCCGACTTGAATTTGTGTTGGTAAAAATCACAAATGTAACATCAAGCTTACTAGGCCCATGGGGGTTTGATTCGGGTTTGGGGATGAACAAGTAACGCATGATTTTTTATTTTATTTTTGGCTTTATCAAGCATCTTTTTGGTTTAGTTTTATTCAAGAAATATTTATACATTTTACTTCGGGTGGAATTTTAGGGCATGATTTTTTTTTCATTTTTGCTCAAAGTGCCGTTTTGCGGGGTATACTAGTACCTTGAATTCCGTGATTTCCGTGGAAAATCCGCAACGTGCACGGAAAACTTCGGTCTGTACTTTTCAGCCTTCACCCCGATGTAGGTTACTTACTTGATACAATGACACATTCACATCAGGCAATGGCCCCTGCCAGACCGCATCCCCCCCCCCCCTCCCCACGCCCGCTCTCATCTCCCATGATTATGAAATGATGATGACGATGATGATGATGATGATGATGATGATGATGATACAATGAATATGATGATGAATGTAATGATGATGATGACAAGATGAATGATATCAGGAATGAACTTAAAACTGTTGTAGTAGTCTATAATTGCAATCAGGTAGGTGGGAATATGGAAGAGAGTATGTGCAATGCATAGACATAACTAGTGTCTCGTTTACTGTCTCGGGCATTAGTGTCTCGGTCTCGTCTCTGTCTCGAAGGTAATTGTCTCGGTCTCGGTCTCGTCTCGGCTGATTCTGAAAACAAGTGTCTCTGTCTCGTCTCGGTCTCGAACGCTAATTGTCTCGGTCTCGTCTCGTCTCAGCTGAAACTGTCTCGGACCCAACACTGGATGATATAGGCAAAATAAAAAAGCACGTTTGTTTAGCACCCAATGGGTCAAGTCTTGTTGCATATTATGGCAAAGTTCTATGAAAGAGGACAAAAACAGATATTTCAGAACTGATGGAAGACGAGTACAAGTCATTCTTAGAGTAGCATCAGTTTTACACCATAATTTATGACCCACCATACGACCAACTGTTTATTTATCCTCTGAAAAAAGAGTGGAATGATGATTTACTCACAATCACGTAAATGTGTAGACACTAAGTTGAAAACTTTGGAATTGAATATCATTTGGGAGTTGCATATACACTGATTTTATTATTTTGCACCAGTGCTTTGACATGTTTTGATCAAAGTTATGTTAGGTGTAAATTATACCTTCATCTAAGTCAGGGGTTCTCAATTAGTTTTTTTGAAGCACCAAATTTGTTATAGATAATTTATAATGCGCCACTATATCTACCACGCGAAGCAAGCGGAGCAAGCAAAGTTTCACGGTGTGGGGTCCAGGGGCCCGCTCAAGGGCCCCTGGCGGCAGTCGAGGGGGCGAAGCCCCCTGAAGATTTTAGATATGAGGCGTTTTAAGAGGCCCAGAATGGCTCTAATTAATGTAAATTACCGAAATACATATTCAAACAAATTACACAATTTATAATTTTTATCACAGCGGCACCGATGTGCCACTTTGGAAGGCCCGATGCGCCAAAAGTGGCACTAGCGCCGCTGTTTGAGAACCCGATATAAATTGTTAGTATGAATGGGGGAGGGGATCTGGGTTTGAATAGCAAGAGGAGCTGAAGATGGTAAAAAAATGACAAGTAAAACAAACACATAAAAGATTTCCACTTCAATCACACCCCCCACCCCCCCCAACTTTAAAAAAAGTGAGGGGACCCAGCACCTTTTTGACCAGCATTGAGACTAACTTTAAACACCAACTAGGTATATGAATTTTTGGTGTGCTATACCTACTACAATGTAGTACTGGATAAATAAACACCCTAGAATACAAAATTTTTTAAAGTTATGCTGCCAGTGTCTGCCACTGGCAAGACATGCATGAATGAACGTCATCAATGAATTTCCACTGCGGTGGAGTATAAAATAGCCTAGATTTACACACAGTAAGTCTATGGGAGGAAATGGGCATGGTGAATCTGGTAAACTGGAGTACTTGTAGATTTTCACTTTTTTTAAGCATTAAATGATCATTGTGAATACAATTTTTTCATAGCTTCATTTTTAGACAGTATCATAGACACTTAGAGCATGGAGAATTATGTAACCCACATTTTATTTTTTAAACTGTGGTCATTGTTAGCCCAGTTTTAATTTCAATTTGTATATTTCCATTTCAGTGCATCTAACCCGCTGGAAACAATTTGATATCACTACAACGCGCATTTTCCATAGACCCCAACACGAGTTAATGCATACTTAGTCTCCAACGGGTTAAAGGTAAATGACATGATTGGGGGTGGTCCTCAACTTTGGGTGAAACTATTCTAGAATCAAGTAAACTATGCGAGGATTCTTCTGTGAAAATGTTGGGGTCAAAAGTTTACTCATTCTAAAGTTACTTCCATTACTATGCCCAAATCTATTGTGTAGCTCTCTATGGCATCTAATTCTGTCAGGCCCTGATAGAAATGAAATGCTATGTTTGTACTTGATTTGGCTAAGTAAGCAAATTCAAGATAAATCCTTCCAGCCAAGAGATGTACTCCAGATGATGTATCCATTGGATATCTTTCACCCAGTTTGGTTGGAGAGGCATTTTTTATTGCTCCCAATCATGTCGCTGCCCTTTAATTGTCCCCTGCATTATGACTACACATGTACCCAAATGTTCACATGTTACAAATGGTTTCCTGCACCATTTCCACTAAATCCTCTGGTGAACCTTTGTCTGATGCTGTGCAAATCATTTAGAGAATACACAGTACTGTTTGATGATGGAAAATCTTTCATTAAAATTTCACATTTCATTGGTTTCCAGGTGAGAGTATATTACATTTGCATTATAATGTGAGACTAATTCACTTCATAATGCAATAAAAAGTTGAGGGATTGGCAGTTTGAACAGGTGAAGTTTCCACTGGAAGTTCCCTTCCAATGCTTATTAGTGTGCATGTAACATTGTCCCACATATTGATTTCTCAAAAAGGAAGTGTTCTGTTGTTTTCAAATACTCTCTCCTGTACTACAGTGACAATTTCAGAATGTCCATCTGTTCACAGAAGGTCTGAAAGCATATTAAAATCATCTTGTTCTGCAAGTAATCAATCTTATCTGTAACAATCTTCAATGCCACTGATAAACTTTCCTAATATCTTCACTTTAGTGTCAGCTTTCTACTTCTGAGTCCACTGCGGCAAGTTGTATGATGTTCCTCGCTTGTAGCACTAATGGCATGTCGATCATGCTCCCTCGAAAGATGAATGCACCCTGTTTATAACAACAACAAAAAGAATTAATGAGAGCTAGAAATAAGTTAGTAACCAGATCAGCTTCAGATTTACGAGTGGTGACGTACATGTAGTCATAGTGATGTTTTGGGCATATATATGTTTCTCTCTATATAGATACTGTTGACTCTTGTTACATCAAACTTGTTGGAACCAGGAAGATTACTTTCTCATATAAAAGAAGAAAAAGCAATTATAAACTACAAGGAAGATTTTAACTTTAAAACCAAAACAAACTTTGTTAGTTACAAGATTTTATTATATCAGCATTTATAATGAGAGTCTACTTTGTAAACCAGAAAGAAAGAGAAAAATCACATTACAAACATAACAGATTCTTTTATCCCACCAAACTCAAAGTTTCACCCATAGGATTTCTCTGCTCATACGTACAAGTAAGTTTGATTCTCTAGTAAATATTAGCTGCAGCTACTATGTGTATATTCAGCTGCGCTGGTTCAGAGCTCCTGTTTACATTTTATACAAAATACATTAAATTATGAAGATGGGGAAGAGCCAACCAGACCAGACTACCAGTATACAATAATTAAATATAAACAATTTAACCTGTAGCCTTGACTCTATGTATCAAATAATGGGACTAGAGCACCTGAAGCCCCTGCAAAATGGTCACCCACATTTCATTTGAAGCTGTTGTAAGATTACTGACATGTCAACACTGAAAAATCTCTTACAGTAATGGCAATAGTGGTGACACTTATTGATCAGGGTACACACCCTTACTACATGTATTAAAGATTTGCAATTCCATTACTTCCCTTCATTATCAATACCAAACGGCAGTTTAGTACTTACAAATCGTGTGTTGAAAGTTTGAGATCCATATGTCATGATTTTTTTGTTTTATGAGAAAAACTAATAATGACATGTTACCAGAATGTTGTTCTTTCCGTGAGTTTAAATTTTGCTCAAATTGCGGATCACAGTTCGCATGACCAGTGGAGCACACTGATTGGTGGAACCGCTAAACTCCGCGCGAACATCGGCTGACGGCTGATCAGACAATTTTGGAACGGCCCGTGCACGTCGACGTCACTGTAAATTTTGAAGTTTAAATGTCCAGATTTTCACCAAAACTACGTATTCTACCCAAAGGTTTTATGACAGGTGTTTATTTATACTAATCTTCACATTGTGAACGATTTGAGCTGATTTCATTCATTTTACCGTTTTCTGACGTGCAAATCCCTTAGTAATACTCTGTCTTTAAACCGCACTCATTCACAACTAAATTCTTGAATAAGTTTGGTACAGTGTTAGTTAACCCATTGAAGATTATTTGATTTCAATATATCGCACACATTCTTCTCTAAGATCTGGTGTACCATAAAGACCGAAGTTTTCCGCATTGCAGATTTTCCACTAAAATCACGGAATTTGAGGTGTAGCACAGAAAACAGCACTTTGAACAAAAATGAAAAAAAAATCATGCCTAAAACTTCCCCAAAAGTAAAATTCATAATTATTTATTGAATAAAACCAAACTAATTTACTAAAAAGAAACCTAATAAAGCCAAAGAAATCATGCATTACCTTTAAATATGTTCCCAAACCCAAATCAAAACTCGGCATGGGCCTAGTAGGCTTGACGTTATTTGTGATTTTTTTTTCCAACAAATATTCAAGTCGGAAAATTGCAAAAATTACAACGCAGAGAAAAACGGAATTTGACATTTGTCAAGCAAAGAAAAATGGAATTTGACATTTGTAAAATGGAAAACTTTGGTCTTTAGTGTACCATCAGTATCCCGTTTGGGTTGACACCTGCCAGTGCGACGTCTACACACAAAGTATTAACAAGCAGGTCACGATTATACACTTGGGCGTCAACTACTTTCAAGTAAGCTAAAATGTAGGAAAAATTTGACCGATTCAACAATCACTGGAATACAGCTACCTACCTTTCCCGTCAGCTCGTGTTGTTTAAAGCCAGTCAATAGCTCCCTGGCCCATTCGATTCTCTCGGCACTAGGACTGAATGCTTGTTGGACAATGGGCACCTGACTCGGGTGAATGACTTGTTTGCCTACAAAATGTTCAAGACCAAAATGAAGGGAATGGTAACTCACATGTGTAAAACAACTGATAGTCTTGCGAATTTGTGTTGCTTGAATTTATCTACAAAACTCTACAAAGAAACATACATCAAAGATATGAAAATTAATGTCAACAAAACATCACTTTACAAAAAATGATCACGGGGGAAAACTCTTGTATTAACCCGTTGGCTTCGGGAACCGGATGGGTCCTGTATGGGATTTTCAGAATCTCGGAGTCAACGGGTTAAAAAGGAGCAGTTGTAGAGGTGGCACCACAGGAAGCAGAGGGGTGGTCACCCCCTCTGAAATTTTAAAAATACAGAAAATATGGGAGATTTCAGTCTAATTCATGATTTTTTTCTTCACTTTTTTTTACCCCTAAGAGTTTTTGCCCTCAAAATATTTTACCCTGGTGCCGCTGTTGAGCACTTAGTCTGTGTCTGACTGTAGGTGTAAGTTTGGATCTAGGTCCAGACTGCGTCTGGGTCCAGACATAGGCTGGGCTTACATGTAAGCCTGTGTCCAAGTCTAGGTTAGGGACTGGTTCTGGGTTGATTCAGATTTGAGGTAGGGTCTCGTAATTATTTCATGATCTCTTTTGATCCTGGCAAACCTTTCTCAGACATAAGAAAAAACATGCTACTTCAGTCATACTGTGGGTCAAGCAGACTTGTTTACTTCTGAGAAAAAAACTGTCAGTCAATTTATTTCACACACCCATAGGCATATGGAGGGGTGTGTTTCTGGTGTTCAACCACCCCCTCTAGCAATTTGCTGAAAAAAAAACTTTTTATGGTTGTGAAATAAGTCCCTGTCAAATCTGACCTTTTTTTTTTTTTTTGCTTGTCACATCTCTGTTTGGCTGGGAGCGGATATAATTTGGCTGTGAAGCCAGATTCTGGTGGACTTAGATTTTGTTTTGTTTTTGTTTTGTTTTTTGGGGGAAGGGGCTTGTCGCATCGCTCTTTGGCCATAAAGGCTACGATTTGACCGCTGATGAACAACCCCCCCCCCCTTTTTTTGAAAATTCTGGGTATGCCTTTGCACACAGCTATCTCTCACCTGTAAAACCCATCCTTGCACCTTCCTCTGAAAATTTTTGGAGTGCTTCCTGATCTGTAAAACAAAACAGAGTTTAACAAAAGTATGGGCTTCAATGACACACAGAAACAAAGAAATCATCATGATCCACAAAAGTTGTGTTACTTTTAACCCTATATTAACTGGGGGGGTCAATTTGACCTCCCCCCCCCCTCGACAAATTTCGCGACCATGCCGCCGCACAAAATTTTTTGATCGCGTCGCTCACTGACTTTTTACTTTCAGGTCTTGCGCATCTTTTGAGACCATTTTCGCGAAAATCGGACGTACCGTTACGACGCTGCGGCGGGATTATTGCTTGCATACATGCATGTGAACCCCAAAATCGCTCAAAAACGTGATTTCGTGTACAAAATCAATGGAAATTGTGTTTTCAGCCAAAAATCATAAATGTATGATTATTTTGCTTTTACTGGTTGAAATGAATTAATTTTATGCTGTTTATGATTGCAAAAGTGTCCCCAACAAATTTCATCGAAAAAAACAATAGAAAACAAAAGGTTGAAAAAACAAAGAAATACATAAAGAAATTCACAAACAATGAAATACATAATAAATTAATTCCAATTCGGCAAATTTTTTTTGTAGATAATTGTGAGAAAATGTCAGAATGAATATTTTCACCAAAAATTAGTATTCTAGTAGCTATTGTAAGTGAGTTATAGGCGAAAACATAATTTCATGCACTTATTTGCATAATTAATTACTTAAAAAATAGAAAAATTAATTTTTTGAAAATTTTACTGTACAGTCGTGTAGTTTACATCCGGCTCTATGCGCATGCAAATTTTCGCGGCGATCGGCGCGATCGCGGCGCGAGATCTGAAGGGGGGTTTTTTTTATTATTTTTTTAAATTGACCCCCCCCCAGTAAAAACCTGGTCTGAAATAGTTCAGTTAAAAAAGGGTTAAATTTCAACCGTTTTCAAACTGCTTTAAATTGACAGTTATATAAATAGAAATGACCGTTCAAGTTTCAAACAGCCAATTTACAGGAATATTCAAATTGGCAAGTAGTTATATTAGTTTCTACATTCAGTGAGCAATTTGCAATGCATCTGTATCCATTATCTAGGTTTGAATTTGTGCACAATATCCTGAAACATAAATCACCTATCTGATGAAAATAGATGTCCCATAGTGATATGTCGCAATACCTTTACGATTTATAACTTTAATATGATAATAATCATAATAATAATTCTACATTTCTAACGCACACACATCTGTCCAAAAACACTTGTGGCGCACAAATTATACATACTTAGTTACTAATAGAAATTAAACATAATCATTAAAACATGGCAGGGTAATATTATAAGCTATATTTTGAACACACACACACACACACACACACACACACACACAGGGCTCAACAAACCCGGGTGCCTGAGTGCCCTTGGCATCTGAAAATCATATAGTCTGGGAGCTAGCTACTTCTCAATTTACCCCATCGAGCCCAAAAGATTTGACCCCTCAAAGTTACTTAGACTACCTATGTGATTGAAACAAGATATGTCAGCTGGACACCAGTGGTCGGGTTCGGTCCACAGACCGAATTTAAGGAGGTTCATAACCCAGTCCCACACATGGATTATTGAGTATGTTTGGCATCTTGGTGACTTGTATACTGCATGTGTGTGATGCGGTGCGCATTTTGTCTGTATACGCGCGCCCAATTTCATTTCATTGGGCAATTTTATGTATTAACATTATTGATGCGCGTGCGCGTGATACTATGGCACGCGGCCGCTACGGGTCGGTGCTAGCGCATTTTAGAGTCATTGACCTACTTTATCATTGGGGCATGTTAGGGGGCTTGAGGTAGGAGGGGAGGGTATGCACGGGATGTTTAGGGGAACTGACAACCCATTTCTTACAAGTTGAAATGTCAGTTTGATATTTTTGTAATGTACACCCATAGAAGTATCTATTGACCAAATATGGTTAGATGGGGTAAATTAAGTTAAACCCCAAGAAGGGGGGCATGGGGGTATTTTGGGGAGGAGCTGACAACCCCTTTCCGACCAGTTGATATGTCAGTTATGATATTTTTGTAATATACACCCGTAGTCTTATCTGCCATCAAAATTTGGTCCATTGGCTAGGTGGGGTAAATTTAACCCGCTGCGGGGTAATTTTAGGGGGGAGCTGATAACCCCTTTCCGACCACTTGATATGTCAGTTATATTTTTGTTATACACACCCATAGCATTATCATCTGCCCAAATTTGGTCCATGGGCTAGATGGGGTAAATTCAACAAGTCCTGGGGTCATTTTAGGGGGGTCCTGGGGACTGAACCCGACCGGTGGGGTCCAGCTGACATACCTTTTTTCAATCACAGAGATAGTCTGAGTACCTCTGAAGGATCAAATCTTTTGGGTTCGATGAGGTAAATTGAGAAGTAGCAGGCTCTCGCTTTATCACCATCGGGCACTCAGAAAAAAAAGAACCTGCCCAATCAGGCAGTGCTTTTCTTTTTGGGGGGGGGGCTAACCACTTGCATCTAGATCGGGCATTTGGATTATACTGTCGAACACTTGGAATTTAAAATTTAAGTGCCCAACTGGGTAGTCTAAAAAAAAATTGTTGAAGCCTGCACATGTATGGAGCCCCTTTCATAATCCCTTCCTGGACTTCGTCCAGCAGGGACAAAAAAAGTTAACCATTAATAACAATTACCGATTTTCTGCATTTACTTTCATTCATGTTAATACGACAAGGTTCAAGATCTTACCACCATTTGACTGAACAAAAGTGTGAAAAAAAATTTAAGGGGAAAATTACATGTTAAAAAAAGATACTTTAGGTCATTTGTAGGGTAAAATAAATGTATTTTCAGTTTTTGAAACCTAGAACCTTGTATCTTTCATACTTTTTGAGGAAAAAAGATTTATGGCCATTTTGGGGCAAAAAGGGCCATTTTGTGTGACAAAATTTTCACCAGCACATTGAAATGGTTGTAGTATTCACAAACG